>PVKU01007650.1:0-19868 GCA_004027475.1 Anoura caudifer | reverse complement strand
CATTGGATTTCTTTTCCAAGTATCACTTTGGTCGCTGTGTGGACAGTGGGCGGGATCAGGAATGATGGCAGTCTTTGGAAGGGTGCGTAACCAACGTGGTACCATGCTGACTGCATCTGATGCGGCCGAGAAGAGTCGGAATTTTCATTAAATTCCTATTTAAAATATCTTCGTGTATTTTGTAGTATATGCACACATTTCATGTTAAAGAGAATAAAATAAAATTAATTGAAAAATGGTGTCAGTGAAACAAAGTTAAGTGGATGGATATGAGATTTAGTTTGGAAGCGGAATTGATAAAAATTAATTATGGATTAGGTGTGAAGAGATGGCAAAAAAAAGGAAACAAGGGTGACTTCCAGGTGCCTGGCATTAGTAATTGGGTGATTGGTGCCATTTACCAATGAGCAATGCCAAGGGGGTCGGGGAGATGTTGGTGACCAGGTTTGGGGAGTTAAAAGTAGTTTTAATTCGGGATATGTTGTTTGAGATACCTATCAGATAGCTACTAAACAAACAGGCAATAATATATATGAATCTGAACACAGATTCACCACACCATAGATAAGTTTTGTATTGTTGCTGTAACAAATTACCTTAAACTTAATGGTTTGAAACAACACAGTTGTGTCTGAAATGGGCGTCACAGGGCTAAAATCAAGGTAGCAGTGTAGGCATCACACACAAATTTGTGACTGTGTGGTGATGGGGGTTCACTAGACTTACTGTGTTGATCATTGGGGTAAAAGGAGGTTTACAGTTGTGAGTACGTGAAACAGGGTTTATTTTTGTATTATTATTTATTAATTATTGCATTAGTTTCCATATGAACAACTGTAAATGTACTTTTGCCCAAACTTGTATACATATATTGAATTATTGTTGTACATCTGAAATAAGTATAATATTTTAAGTCAAATCAATCTCTCTCTCTCTCTCTCTCTCTCTCTCAAAGGTATCAGTGGGTCTGCCTCCCTCAGGCTGCAGGAGAGAATCTGCTTCTTTGCCTTTTCCAGCTTTTAGTGATGCCTTGGCTTGTGGCCTCTCTGATCTACTTTCCTGCCACATCTCCTTCTCTGACTCTCCTGCCTCCTTTGTTCACTTAAAAGGACCCTTGTGATTACATTGGGTCCACTCAGCTGGTTCAGGATAATCTTCCCACCTCAAAATCCTAATTTGATCACATCTGGAAAGTCCCTGGTGCTATGTAAGGAAACATATTCACAGGTTCCAAGGATTAAAATGTGGACATCTTTGGGGAGCTATTTGTTTGCCTACCACAAGTAGTATTAGAAGTCCCAGGAGACGTTCAAGGTGGGTATATCACTTTTAAAGTTACATGCCATACCACCAAATACCCAGAACAGAACATTAATTTTTGTCTCTTGAAGTTAAAAAAGTTAATTTCAAAAACAATGTTAATGTTCCATTTTGTAACCTTAGTGTTTATTAAATTGATGTGTTTAGTTTGTAAAGATTTAAATTGTTAAGCAATAAAATATATTTAAAAATAAAGAAAGAAAAATTTAAATTGTATGCTTAAGATATGCACTTTTGCATATCTTAAATATCTTTGCAACATATGCACTTAAGATGTGCACTTTTTTTTTATGCTCACCCAAGGACATTTTCATTTGCTGTTTTAGAGAGAAAGAGGAAGGGAGAGAGAAAAGCATCAATAGGTTGCCTCTTATCACACCGAGACTGGGGTTCCCCACCGGGACCGGGTATCACACTCACCCATGCCTGGACTGGGGATGAACCCACAACCTTTTGGTTACAGGATGATGCTCCAACCACTGAGCCACACCGGCCAGGGCTCCTGTGCATGTTTTGTATACATATTATAAGTACAATATGTTTTCTTAACATATTGTTTAAGATTATAGCTAGGAAAAATGTAACTAGATAAGCACTTTTAATAATAGGTAATATAATTTTAAGAATTTGTGCACTTGTAGATTATGTTTGACGAATCTTGAGAATTCTATATTTCCATATATAGTCAAGTAGTTCTGAATTCATGGCCTCATTTAACCTTAAAGAAAATTGCACTCTTTAAAGAATTTTTCCCTATCTTGAGATAAAATTGCAGCAAGGAGCTATAGGGGGTATTTACTCTGAGCTTTTTGGAAACATTTTTCTATGGGTAAATATTGTTACATTTCTTTTACTTGCTATTTAAAAGAATGAATTAACATACCAAAAATCTCCCTACATCATTACATTTGCTGGTTTGGTTGGTTTCTTCTGACTTTAATCTGAGGGCGCTACAAGCTTCAAAGAAGTACATAAGTACTTCTTATGTATAATGTAGCTTTGTAGTATAATAAATTAGATTTTTCTGTAGATTACTCCATAAGCAGAATTATAAATTCAGACACTCAGGGCATAATGAGACCATCAAAGAATCCTAGACCTTAAGACATCATCTAATCCAACCTTCTCATCAAAGGAGGAGGCCTCTCTGCAGCATCCCTGACAGAAGTTCCTGTGGCCACTTAGGGATCATTTCTTCTAACAGAGACTTGTCTTGCTCTTTTATTTGGTGATTTAATTATAAAGTACACTGCCTTCCTATAAATACTAGCATTAGTAGCCTACTATTCTAATAAACACTCTATTTATATTCACTCAGTACTCCTAACAACCTTAAGATACAGCTTCCATCACACCCATTTTACAGATAGGGAGACAAGCCCGGAGGGGAAGTTGCGTGAGATCCCACAGCTGTATGCAGCTGAGCCCAGCCCTGGACCCCACATGTTTGGCCACCTCCCTACCATAAGCAGAGCCCTTACACATTGTGATATAAACCTATCTTCAGGTTGATCTTGATCATCGATTTTGGGCTACATTGTGCCATTTAGTTAGGATTTCCCATAATTCTCTTCTCCAGCCCTCATCTCTCTCTATTGCTCACATAAATATCTTAAGAGATTTTTAAAGATATATTCTTTAAAATCAAGATACAGAATGTCTATGACATTATTCAATTGTACGAGTTTGATAAAGGCTTCAAGAAAGAAAAGATCAGTTTGGCACAACTTTTTAAAATAAACTTTTAATCGAAGTATAATGAAGAAACCTCACACATAGTAAGCACGTGTTAAATTCTGAATTTTCATGAAGTGAACACTCCTAAGATAAAGAAAGAAAATGTTACCAGTGTACATGGGTGACCGAGCCAAGAGCTGCCTATCCCTGACCCATGAAAAGACCCAGCACCACGCCATGCATATTAATAGACACAGTGGTATTAACCAAGCGTGTTAACTTACCCCACTGAAGCAATTAGACTGTGGAAAACAGAGAGGATCGGTCAGTTGTAAGTGATTGGGAAAATGGGGCACATTAAAAAACAGACGCAGATATGCTGCGAGAGGTAGCGCAGGTGGGCCACGCAGAGAGAATGCAGTCCCTGACTTGCCTCTCTAACTTTGATCCATGTATATCCTTAAAATAAATAATCTTTTTCTTAAGGTGCCCACTTCCTTGCCATCAGAAGACATTAACAATGAAACTGCAAGCCAGGAAGGCTCCCCGACCCCATCACTTCGATTCCCAGTTCCAACTCACTGGTAGTGCCTGCTTAGAGAACTATGTGGAAAACGACCCTGAGGCTTAGTTCAATGGAAAAGAGTATTGTGCCTGCTGTGTTGTTTTTTAGGGGAGGTTGGAAGGGAGGCAGGGACTATGCCGTGTAGTTGCCATTTCTGCCCTTAGCCAATGTGTTGCCACCCTTCAAGGCCAGGCAGGCTCATGGTACTTGTGCAGACAGAAAAGTATTCACGGAGCCTGTCTGGCACGCCTTTACTCACAGGTGTGTGAGCCACGCATGCTGCAAGCAGCTTGTCTGTCTGCATGTCTTGTGTCACAGCCCTTGCTCCCCAGTGTGGAACCTATCGTGGCACCTGTCCCCTTGCGTGTCTCTCATCATCATCGCCCCCAGCAGGGAGTCCCTACCTCTTTAAGTACTAGAGGGGAACAAAGCTGGCAAGATGCCAAAACCTTACATAACATAACATCATTCTGCACATGCGAGCCCACTTCATGTTATGGGAACAGTTTATCGGACCCAGTCTCAAGGCTATGAGAACGCTGGTTATCAGGCCCCTCCAAGGTTATGGGAACGCTGCTTCCCTTAGCTACCCAGACACCTGGGTGAGGAAGCCAGCCTGCCACCACTTACCCTACAGCCAATATCAGAAAGAAATCAAGAGATGGAAAAAAAAACTGAGCAATTAATCACCACATTAAACTAGATATTTCTGTTTCATAAACATCCTTCGCTTAGCTGTTCCCCTCACTTTATATCTCAGACGCAATACTTTTAATTGCTGGAGTCTCTGGAGTATGTAAAGAGGCAAAACACATCGCACAAGCCAGACACCACTGCATAAGCCAGATCAGTTACAGCCTAATCACGTTGCATAGGCCCCTCCCCGGAAGAGAGAGAAGTGATTTGTACTGATGAGGCTACAATATACAGATGGGAAAGCAATTCCTTCTTTCCTTAGGAAAAGCATTAAGTTTAAATTTTAAGGATTAAGTTTACATTAGCTGAAAATAATTCTGTAACATCCTAATCTGTATGGATCAGCTTCAGGTTTGCAAGAGCATGAGACTGAAAAATACACTTGCGAATGTACTGATGAAGACACTCATAACAAGAGAAGCCTTTTTGAAATTTGTACTTCAGGCCCATTAATCACTGTTCATATCCCCAATTACTATCAGTTTACCATGTCAGCCAATCAGCTTTTTGGAGCACCTTTGGTACTAAGCCAACCCCGTGCCAGCTTGCCCAATTATAGAACAAAAGTACAAATAAATGCAATGACCTTGAATTTGCTTTTTGGAATTTTGTACTTTATCAGAATTTTTAAGTGTATTTTTATGGGCTGTGCAAGTATTATATTTTAAACCCATAAATAATTTTATTCCTTCCCTGTTTGCTAAGGAAATAAGGTAAGCCAGAAAGTGCTCAGTCACCCCTGACTAATGGGAGGGCAGAAAGCTTAACAGGCACAGCTATTCTAGAAGAACTGGAAATGTGTTAAAACCTAGTTTGCCTTTAACTTTGACTCTGTTATAAATAGTTGGATCAACAAAATTATGTTCTAAAATAACTTGCTTACTACTAAAGAGTTATGTGGGGGAAAAAAACCAAGGGGGGGAAATGCTACATAGGAAGTACATTCTTTTGGATATCAAAGGATCAGGCTAAGATCCACAAACAGCACTTAGTACCAGCGATAAACCTTTGGGAAATTTTCGTGATTTCTCATGTAGGCTGAGGAACCAGCCCAGGTGCTGGTCCAAACTCCTGGGGCTGAGAAGTAGCAGACATTTAGTAGTCAGCATGTAGCTAAAAATGAAGTCGGGGTCCCACACGGCATTCCCGAGGGGCACTGAAGTGGACTCCTTAACACCTACGTGAATGCTTAGGTTACATGCAAATATACATAATTAATGTCTGTAAGTCGAAGGCACGAACAAAAGGTCTCAACATTTCCCTTCTCATGTCCTTCATTCCCCTCCTCTGGAATGAATCTAATTCAACCTTTCAAATCATTTGTTCTTCTTTCCTACCCTGCTTCGGGTCCTTAAATGTACCCCCCTACCCCCGCCCCTTGTGATTACACCCTGCCCGGGGTCTTCTACAAATACCATCTTTCGGAATTTCTTTCACTCTCAGGTGTTCCATTTTGACTCTGGTGTAGGTGATTCCTTGGATGTATACTCTGGCCTCGTCACTCTGGTTCGAGGCCTGTAACCTCAAGTGCCTGCTAGGTATTTCCTCACCTCCAACTCAGTATCTAAAATTTAATTTGTTTTTTTTCTTCTTGAGTTCCCCATTTCTCTTCATGATATCAATTTGCCACTTTCATTCATACTCAAAATTATGGAGTCATATTTTCATACTCTCTCTGTCTGACTTTTAACATTCAGTCTTTCAAATTCTTTAAAGTGTGTTTTGTGGGTTTTTTTCATGTGTGTGTTTGTCTACTCTCCTTCCCATTTCTACCATCACCACCCTAATTCATTCAAATCTTCATCCTCTTATTTCCTTAATTCAGAGGTGCCTCTATTTTCATGATTTTACTTACTAAACTCAACAGTTATTTTTAATCAACATATACATTTAATGTAGTCTTTATTATGTTATGTCGATAGCGTCTTAGTCTTAAGCAAGCACGGCACCCCAGACCTGCGCTTCCCCTTGCTCTTCTAGCCTGCATTCCCTCGCTTCTCTAGCCTGTCCTGCACGCTGCAGCCTGATTAATCTACTTAAAAGGCTGCTTTCATTAAGTCATTTATTTGATTAAGAAACACTTCCTTGTCTCCACCTCCAGCCCCCACTAGGTAAAGTATACCTAGGGGATTAACTTCGGCATTAAATGTCCGCAACAACCTTGCCCTGACTTCCTCCTGGCCTTACCAACCTCATTCCCCTGTCCAGGTCCTTCCGCACTGAACAGATCACGGAGTCTGCCTCTGCTGTTGATGTCATTCCCCACTCAGGCTTCAAGTCCTATCTCTGTTTTGAAAGTTAATCTGAACCAACACCTTACCCCAAAATAACCTCTTCCTCCTCCAAATTCCTGTAGCACTTGACTGTTCATTTTATACTAATTATCTCTCATGCTCTATAAGGATGCTGAGAAACCAGTCACATTGGTTACTTCACTCCATCTGTCCTCTTTCTCTCGTCAGATCGTACGTTCCTTGAAGCTAGGTCTGCCAGGTATGCTCGTCTCCCTGATACATGCTTGAATCATGACATGTAATAAACACAGTCTCATAAGCATTGAGTCAAACCAGGAGATCACATCTCTTATCGAAAAGTCATGGCCATCCCAGTTCTTTTCCCTCTGGCTAGTCCAAGGCATTTGTATTCAACTTTCCCCTTCTACTCTCCTCCAGCACCCAAGCTTATGATCTTGGTTGGATAACACTCTTTCTCAGTCATTAGAGTGAGTCAGGTGTGGAAGAGCATGGTGAGGTGAAGAGCAAGGAGACACTCAGTTGCATTATGAGATAGATGTGCGGAGGCAGAAAGCAACTGGAGATGCAGCTAAGACGGGGGTAAGGCCAGGTCAGGGAGGGCCCTGGGTGACGTCATGCTAAGAAGGTCAGGCTCTCTCCTCACTAAAACTGGGAGATTTTTTAATCAGGGGAGGGGATGGGATGTGCTTAATTAGAGTTGAGGAAGATGAGTTGGGAAGAGGAGGAAGGACTAGAGGAAGGGAGGCCCACTAGGAATAATATTTTAAGACCTGAATTAAGATGATGGAAGTGGAAAGGAAGAGGGAGAGGACGGAATCAAAAAAATATGGAGAAAGAACGGACAGAAGTAGGTGGCAGAAGGGATGATGGTGGAAGAAAATGATTGATGTTTCTACTTCAAAAACCTGGGTGAACTGGCAGTGCTCCGATCGGAAACCGAGGAGAGGCAGGCATGAGGCTGGGTTGGGGGAGGCGAGAAGGCGGCAGCTTCGATGAGGATGCGCTGAAGTTGCAGCGCTGAGGCCGCATTTTCACGAGACTGAGGACCTGGAGAAAGGTATGGCCTGGAGATACGGGTCTGTGATAAGGCATAATTCACCCCCCAAATTTGTGTTATTTGAAACACACTGCTACTTCTGGCCCGAGGAACCCAGTAGCATTTCCTGCCCCACCTCTTTCACCGGGTTTTTCTAAGGCCTCTGACTACTGGTTTGTTGTACTTTTACTCTTGGCCAGTTCAGAGCTCTTTTTATAATATTTTACAGATAGCAGTTATTTAAATCTTAGGCAATTAGACGCTTAACCATTATTAAATTTAACTTTGTAGAATGCAAAATTCTGTGGAAACCCAGGGACTTCTGTGTGTTGCGTTTTGCGTTTAACACTCAGGGGTGTTTTCCTGGCCGCGTTCCCCCTTTTCCAGCTCACTTTTTCCAGCTGTCCAGCCTTTTCCACCGTCCGGCTTCTCTTCTCGGAACGCCTTTTTTACACTTTTGGTCACTGCCTCATTCTTGAAACTTTCTTCTTCCTGGGTTTCCATGATACCCCCTGATTTTCCACTTACCTCCAATCTCTCTGGCTGCTATACTTCCTCAACCCTCTACTTAAAAATTAATTTTTCCTAAGTTTTCCTATTTAGCCTACCTTTCAACTCATTTTAATATATATCTAGTGAGATGTCACCTACTCATGTGGCTTTAATACAACCATTGACATTTATTTCCAAATCTGAATCTCTTCTCAGTCTTCTCTGTCCAAACCCAAACATTCAGCTCTTTTTAGAAGACCTTTATTTGGAAATGTCCCACAGGCACTTCAAACCAACTCACCAAAATGAAATTTTCTCTCTCTCCATAAACTTGGGCTTTCTCCATTCTAAGTCTGTGAATGATATTGTCATCCCCCAGTGACCTGGGAGGAATCCTGGACTTCTCCACCTTGATCTCCCAGATTCAGTTTGTCGTGAAATCCTATCAACTTTACATGTTAAATGAGCATTTTCCTAGAAGAGAACAAGGCCCGACTGAAGATAACAAGAAGGGAGCGAGAAAAGCATATAAAGGAGAAGACTAGCCCGACAGGAGAAAAGTTCGGCTGAAGAGTACTGAAAACTATCAAGTGGATGCTACTCAAAGACAAAACACTGTGTGTGAGTTGATGTGGTCATAGAACCACCAGATATAGGCAGATGGATGGGATGGTCATTGCAAGGTGCATTTTTTAAAAATCAGTCACATGAGCCACTTTAGCTTTATAACAAGAAACGACCATTCCTTAGATTTTATTGAAGACATGAGGGAAAAATGACAGCTAAGAAGTTCCAACTAGAAGCTCAGGAAAGCTGACCTTGAATTTGAATGTCAGTGAAAGTATACTAAAAAATAAAACAAATTCTCATTGAAGGAGGCAAATTGAAATTAGGTGTTAGCAGTATAGCTAGTAGATTGTTGGAAATAATTGCAAGAATGACATCATTTGATTGAAAAGTGCTTATAAGCCATTCCTCAACTATAGATAATCTTTACATTGAATACATATATTTATATATAATATATATTTTATCCTCACCTGAGGACTTTTTAAAAATTAATTTTAGAGAGAGAGGAGAGGAGAGAGAAACATCGATCAGTTGCCTCACATATGTACGCATCCTGACCAGGGATCGAACCTGCAACATTCTGGGGTGTAGGATGACACTCCAACCAACTGAGTGACCTGGCCAGGATGAATATATATATTTTTTAAATCACCAAATTGAAATGTGATGACTTCCTAAAACATCTGAATTTCCACATTTCAATAAAAATGTAGTTAAAGTACATGATAATATAGCACACTATATGACATATCGATACATGGATAAACATGGTAATTTCCATTTTATTTGGTTAGATACTATGTAACTCAGAGTAAGTGCACTTTCCTTCCTAATGTGGTTAGTCAGTAATTAAATAACTGGGAAAAAACGAAGTACATGCCAGGCAGCTCTACAAATCATGTTTCAAAAGCAAAGTAATAAGTACAAATAGTTGTAGCAAACTTTTACTTTTGTAAATAAACTGCATTTCTAAAGCTGAAGATTCAAAAAGTAAGAATAAATCCACATTCTTGGATGAAAGGGAGTTCGTTTTCAGCTTTCAGTTTAGAAATGTGGAGAGACCATGAGTTTCTGCACAATTTTGAGAAACAGATAGGAATCGTAAAACGACTAACATGAGTTAACAGTTACAATGTGACATTAGAAATGAATGATGGATGTGTTTAAAACCGAAGCTCTCCTCTTCTTCCTTGCTATTTCCCCCTTTCTTTCTGATTGCAATTTCAACGATAAAACTCTCCCAAACTGCTAAGTTACTTACATGAGGTCCTTCAGAGCATAGCCCCTGGTAAGAAGACTTGTGGATTTCCATCCCGTAGTGCAAGAGCTCTGTACCCAGTGTTGTTTGAATCAAGGAGCAGGGCAGCTGTTCGTTCTTCTGGTTTCACTGCAACAGAGCAGTTATTAAGAGGCACCTGAATTCTGGACTGAATATTGAGCCCCACCTCCAGGAGGAAGTTAGTGTCTGAGGGTTACTTCCCTGTTTTTGGCATACCATGCTACCTGATGAGTTTATTCTACCTGATGAGTTTATTCATTCTGATGAGTTTATTTTCTACTAGAAAAATTATTTTCTTCTGAGTTTCTTGAAGGTAGAAAACATCTACAATCAAAATCTCAATAGTCTTTTCACATTGTTTTCACACATGATACATTCAAAACATTTATTGATATACTGCTTTGAGCCAAAAAAGTAAATTAAAAATTAAAATGAAGGATTCAAGTTTCCTTAATAGCCATGGACCTCAACATACTGAAAACCCTTAGTTTCATGAGATTGAAGGAAAAAAAAACCAATATTGTTGCATTTTATCTAAGCTACATTAGAATAGAAAACTTGCTACATTTTATAAAGGGTGTGCTCTGCACCTTGGTGCTCAGGGACCCCCACAACCAGATTGGTGGCAAGGGATACAGGCTGATGATCTGCCATTTTTATTTCATTGGTGTGTGTTCATCTGAACACATCACCAGCCTAGCCTTGTCTACCATACCACTTTACATTCTATTTAAGGGAAGCTAAAATAAAAAGTAGGCCATTGCAAAGCAGAGAACACTTTATACTGCTCCTCTTATCTTTTATTTTAATCATTGACTTATTGCTTTGAGAGAGAGAAACATCGATTTGTTGTTCCACTTATTTATGCATTCATTGGCTAATTCTAGTATGTGCTCTCATTGGAGATCAAACCGACAACCTTGGCATATGGGGGCGACACTCTCACCAACTGAGCTAGGTGGCCAGGGCTCGACACTGATGTTAAAAACTGATGAAGAGGGCTTCTAGTCAACATGGAGGCATAGGTAAACCTCCTCTCACGACCACATCAAAATTGCAACTAAACTACAGAACAACCATTACTGACAACTGCTGGAAGTCTAGCTGAACAGAAGTCCTATACCTGCTGACGTACAGAAGAAGCCATGTCAAGACTGGTGGGAGGGGTGGAGACAAAGAACAGGCTGATCCCATGCCCACCCGAGACAGTTAAAAATTAGGAGGGATATCTCAGTGGTGCAGAGGTCCCACATGGGGACCAAGGAGTCCCAGGCCCACACTGGGAGCCCCAGCCCAGGGTTCTAGTACCCAGAGAAGTCCCATAACTTCCGGCTATGAAAACCAGTGGGTATGATGGCTGAGTAAGACAGAGGGCTTCTGGAATTCCGGATGCTCCTCTTAAAGGGCTTCTGCATGGACTTACTCACTGACCTACTCACTCACCAGAGAAGGTGCTGTGACTGATTGAATATGTCAAAAGTGGTTTGAGAAGTTTCATGTTGGAGATTCTCGCTGGATGATGCTCCCTGGTCAGATAGGCCAGTTGAGTTGATAGAGATCAAATCGAGACATTAGAGAACAATCAATGTTATACCATGTGGGGGATTGCCGACATACTCAAAATATCCCAATCAATAAAGTCATTGGTGAAAATGAAAAATGTCTCTTTTATTTTACAGAAAAAAACAAATGGACTTTTTGGCCAACCCAGTACAACCCAGATGCCTGAGCATCTTTTCTTGTTTTCCATCTAATTCTTGCTTAGAGTTGACTCAAAGGAAAATGGACTCAAGCCTGCTCTGTGGGTTTGGCTGGAGAGAGAGAGAGAGAGAGAGAGAGAGAGAGAGAATGTTTTCTCCCCCTTCACTTCATCTTTCCAGGCAGCTCTGTGAGAAAGTTGACTCAGGGGCCACAGCAACTGGGCAGGCCAGCCACACTCACCCTCTGTCCTTTTTCTCATTCACCTTATAGCATCACTTTGGGCTCCAGAGGGCAAGATGCCACGAATCAGATTTGGGGGTAGGTTAGATGCCACCTTTTGGCCAAGCCAAGAGCTTTAAAAGCCAACTTCCTCAGACATTATCCTACTTTGCCCCACGGAACACTGCCCTCAGAATGACTTTCCAGGGCTCCTCCTTCACTGGGACTTGGCTTTGTCCATGACCGCCTCTGCTTCTTGCATTTCCAATCTCTTCCTTTCTGTAAGGGCCCCCCTGCCTGTGTGCCAACGGGTTCCTCCATGGCAGGAACAGACTGAGCTAACCCTCTGCAGTCCTCTCTGCCCTGTGGTCTTTTCGTGCTGATGCCACCTCTTCCTTCCCATCGTCACATGATATTGGAGGAACGGGTTATGCTCAGGGTCTTCACCCGGCAGCCACCTGCTCATTCCTTAGTTTGTCTTTTAATTATTTTTTTAAGATTTTAATTATTTTTTTTTAGAGAGAGGAGAAGGAAGGGAGAAAGAGAGGAAGAGAAATATTGATGTGCAAAGAGAAACATCCATCCTCTTGCAGGCCCCCAGCTAGGGACGTGGCCTGAAACACAGGTACGTGCCCTGACTGGGAATTGAACTGGTGACCATTGGGTTTGCAGGCCGGCGCTCACCCCCCTGAGCCACTCAGCCAGGGTGTCCTTAATTTGTCCAGTCTGTCTTCAGGCCCCACCCTCCCCTGAAGTGCTGTCCTCAAAGTCAGCCCTTCTTATCCCAATCCTGCCTCCCCCACACCCCCACCCCACACCTCGCAGCCTGTGGCTGGCAGAGCCTCCCTTGGCTCTCACACCAGATGGCCTTGTGTGGCTCCTTTCAAGCCTTTCTCTGCCTTATCTTCTCCTCCCCCAGAATGAGGGCACCCAGAGGGCTGTTTTCTGGCCTCCACCCTCTCTCCCTGCATCTCAAAGCAACCCCTCTGCCCCACCTCAGCCCTTCAACCCAGCGCACCTCCTGCCTTCGCAAGACAGAAAGGCTGCAGCATCTCGTCCCATTCTCATTCCCTCCCAGGGCCCAAAACTAAAAATAGAAATGTTGCCAGCCTTATGACAAGGCCTCTGGGAAGGTCAGCAGGAACAAATCAGGGTTTCGGAAAGGAAGCGTGATTCCCGGGAGTCAGGCGGTTCAGAAGAACAAGGAGATTCGTAAAGAAGGAGGCACAGCAGCTCACAGGCCTTGCTTTCTACTGACAGGATGCGAACCAGTCAGCTGCCAGGGTGACGTGCAGACAGGGACCTGGTTGCAGAGAGATGTCAGTCAAAGCTTGTCGGGAGATCTGGGGGCCAGACGGGAGAGAAGTCAAACCATTTACCCTGAAGAGTGAACCACAGCTCCTCAGGTAATGATGAGGGGAAATAAAACCCTAAGAAGTGCTCCAGGGACAGTCCATGGGCAGGCAGTACCCCTGCTGCTACTCAAGGCCCCCTCAGCACACCCAGGCTGCTCACTGATGCTTTCTGAGGAGAGCCAGGGGGCCCTACAGAGGGGCCTTCTTACCAGGCAATGGCAAACCTGTTTGAAACGTCAGTAGGTTCTGACTGCAGCCGGGAGAAAGCTCTCTCTTATTCAGAATGCGGGGGCCCCTCTTTCTTTCCTAGGTCCCCAAGAGCCACCCCCAAGTGCTGCTGGAACATGAAGCCCAGAGGACTTGGGCAGCCCTGCCAGCGTGCAATGAGGGAACAAAGCAGGTGGGGTGCCCACCTGCCCAGGTGTGGCTGCCGCTGTCAGAGGCGAAGTGAGTTCGTCAGCATCAGGCAGAACTAAGCAGGACCCCCACCCAGTCTCGGCTTTATTACCCATGGATGTTTGTTAATAACCTGCAGAGCCCTAGCACAGGTGTCTGGGCTGAGTGTGTGAGTGTGAGTGTGTGTGCACCATGGGGAATATGTTTATGAGACTACAGAATACAGCGTGCACACTCTGAGAGGAGGAGGAAGAGGAGGAGGAGATGCGGACAGCAGGGTGGAGTGAGCCCTGAAGTCAGGACCAGAGCGCCTGAGGAGGGAACGAGGCCTGAAGGGACTGTCGCGCCTAAACCAGCAGATCCCTACGTGTGCAGGTCGCCCATGAGCTGTCCTGCGTGTTCCAGGAGGTGGTGTCCAGGAGAAGGACATCGGTCAAGCAGAAGACAAAGAGGGCATTGACCAGGGAGGCCAGACCCTGGGAGGCCGGGTAGGGGGATTGGGGGGGGGCACAGCAGATCCCGAGGGGCATCGCCTTCCCTTTGCCTTCTTGTCTCTCTGCTGTTAGAGAGCCAGTCCAAGTCAAGCAGAATGATTTAAACCTTTTTCCCTCCAGATTTCCTTTTCTTTTTCTTAACAATAAGCTTATTTTTTTAATGAAATATAGTGGAAGAATAGAGGAGAATACAACCCAGCTTTTCATTTTTAGCGTTATTTTAGATCTTGCACTTGAGAGAGTAGACACCACAGGTACCACGGAGGATGCACTCTTCCCGCTTCTGAGGGGACCCTTGATTTCCATCAGCTCTGCTGTGGGCTGCCTTCCAGTCCCATTCCGTTGAGAGCCATGGGGTTTATGTCTTGATGTAGAAGGCAGGTGCTGAAGTGATGGACCCCAAATTCCCTTTCTCTTGCGCAGGAAGGTGGCTGTGCAGCAGGTCAGCTGTTCACTGAGGTCTGAATAAACAGAATATCTGAAGAAGGCTTCGCGCTGCACCTGTGTCGTTAAGAGCACCTTCCCGAGCACTGGCACCAGCTTGTCTTGTTGACGACTTTCATCCTGCTGGCCACCGTTTCACTAACGTCTTTACTGAGTTGCACACCCATGTTTATGGCGTGGCGTTTTAACTGCTGGAGTTCATGAATCATTGCTGTAATTTTCCACTTAATGAGTTGATCTGCAGACGGGCATTGCCGTACTTACGCAGGTATTTCCACTCTTCACCTGCAAGATTAAGACGATATGTAACCCTACCTTCAAAGATTCTCTGAGGATTAAGATAATACACAAAAAATCACCTAGCACAGTAATTGACAACATACATAGTAAATGTTTTCTCCCCTTCCTTTCTAAATTCTCATAAAGCACCTGCTTAAAGTTCCATTTAGAATTCTCAGTGTTGCCAGAAAGGACCACGGTTAGAATTTCTGGAAACTGCTTTTGGTCCACTGAGGGAAACTGCGGTGTTTCCTTTCTTCTGATTTACCCAGTTGCTGGAAAACCTGTAGGCATAATTAACAGTGTTAAAATATGATTTTCTCAAAAATGTAAAAATATGACTTTCACACAAATATAAAATAGCATGTATCGAAGATGAATTAATGGGCATTTATCGGTGCCCACTCATCAGGAGGGCACCAGTAAGATGCTGAGGCTGTGTCAGAGGAGAAGGTGAGGAGCAGAGAGGCAATGAGGAAAGAGAAAATGGTTTTGCGAATACATGCAACACTGGTTAACACCCACACGCAATCGAAAGTAATGTTTGGGTTTATCTTTTCCACAAAAGAGGAATCAATTGTATCCTTACTACACAGAATTCATATACATCACTATGGACAAGAATTTTTTGCATCTACCAATTATTTACAGGTTTACTTCAACTCCTACAGAGATGGAAAAGAGCTCAGTCAATAAGAAATCGGTCCAATTGCACAAGCCTAGAGAATCAGAAAATCAGAGATTCCAATAGGTTAAGCATCCCCCTGAAAGGAAACCTAATCATCTCAGTTGCCCATTTCCACACCCTGGACAGTTTTCCCCAAAGATACCTATACCTGCAGCATGTGGTCTAGGAGGGTGGCCTTGAGATTTCCTCATTCTGAATTGTGGGACCGCAAAGTCAACCTGGCACAGCCTAGATCTGGACGCCCAGGCCCCTGTCATAGCCAGTGACCCAGTCCCTGGTCACAGGAACTCCCCGCTCCCTGGGCCCTGCTGGGGGTTAGGGGGAGGGTGCAGAGCCGGCAGTCCCAACAGGATCCACCGTGGTCCTGCGTTTGGTAGCCCAAGGGCTGGCTGTCCCTGCGGCACTGTGCTTTAAGGTTTCCCTCCACAAGCGGCCCCAGCAGCCCACTCTCCTGCTTTGTCCCTGCCAACCCTCCACTCATGCTGCAGAGATCATGACTGTGATGTGCAAACTTTCATAAAATGCCGTTAAACATTCATCACACGCTACCTTGGGACACGTCTTGTATCATATTCTTTTCACTTGTACAGTTTTAACAGGTGTTATTTCTTGTCTTCAATTAAGTTGTTCTGTGACAGCAGAAACGATTCCCCTCTACCACAACCCGGGCCTCAAATACATACTCAACAGGTGTTGAATTAGGTGTTTAAACAGGTATTTAATCAGATGTTAAATACAAACTGATTGAAGGGATAGATGGGAGGTATTAGAATAGAGTCCTTCCTGGCCAGTGCCTTCAGAATGATGTGAGGGCAAATTATCGGAGAGCTCCCCACCCCTCTACACGGCCCAGCTCTCCCTGCCTTGCCTGGTGCTACCCCCCCAGTACAACACTGATGTTTGTGTCTCTGTACCTTCTCTCCCGATCTGGGATGCTCTTTTCCTTCACCTCCAAGGCTTAACTCAAACGCCTTCTCCTCCGTGAAGCTTTCCAGATCCCTCTGGTTGGAAGTTACCTTGTCGCGCTTGCTTGTCCCGTACACAGCTCTGGTGAGAGGAGGGCAGATGCAGGCTGTGGAGCCGGACTGCCTGAGTCCACTTACTGGTGCCACGATCTTTGGCAAGTTACAAAACCATTCTGTGCCTGAGTTTTCTAGTACAAATTTTGAGAGAATGCTACTGCTCATGTCATAGGGTTTTGTGAACATCAAATGAATTAATAAGTGTAAAGCATTTAGAAGATGCCTGAGCCCCGGCTGGTGTGGCTTAATGGATTGAGCGTTGGCCTGTGGAGGAAGGGGTTGCTGGTTCCATTCCCAGTCAGGACACAAGTCTGGGTTGCGGGCCAGGTCCCCGGTGGGAGTCGTGCGAGAGGCAACTACACATTGATGTTTCTCTCCCTTTCTTTCTCCCTCCCTTCCTTCTAAAAATAAATAAGCCTTTTTAAAAAATAGAAAGAAAAAAAGATGCCTGCAACATAGTGAGTGCCTGTAGAAGTTAGTATTCGGATTCCTTTCGGATGCCATCATAATTCTTTGCTGGTGCCTCCTTCAGTCAGTTCACTGTGTCTTACACTGATTTCACTTTTTATGTTTCTGTCTCCTTCACTGAAGTAAGCTCTTTAAGGGATGTTTAGGGAACATGAGCTAAATGGATGAATAAATTAAAGACTGGATGAAAGGGTAAACACACCCTAATCAAAAATCAAATTTTTTGCTCATTGTATGTATGCCTTTTAAAAAAATCACTTAACTGTTGGAGCTTCTGTTTTGCAGTCTCAGGCATCTGTTCGATCCGGGGTGTGATGTGTGGACAGTCGTGACACCTGCCGCAGCACCAGTCCCTTCTACGTAAACCATCTTGCACATGTTTGTTTTCTGGGTGTAAGTCAGAGCAGTAACTTGATAATCAGTTTGTCCCACCTTCTAAAATCCACACATACAATTAATTTTTTTCTGAATGAAAGCCCCAGATTGGGAAGAAGGAACATTACGTCTTGCAAGTTATGTGTTGTTGAACAATCCACTTCCACACCTGGTTTTCTGTATCTTCATTTTAAAGATTTTATTTCTTTTATTCTTCTATAAAATTTTTGAAGATTTTATTTATTCATTTTTAGAGAGAGGATAAGGGAAGGAGAGAGAGGGTGAGAAACATCAATATGTGGTTGCTTCTCATGTGCCCCCCAGTGGGGACCTGGCCTGCAACCCAGGCATCTGACTGGGAATTGAACTGGCGGCCCTTTTGTTCTCAGGCCTGCACTCAGTCCACTGAGCCACATCAAAGAGGGCTATTTATTTTATTTTTAGAGAGAGGGGAAGTGGGGAGAAAGAGAAGGAGAGAAACATCAATGTGTGGTTGCCTGTCACACACCCCCTACTGGGGACCTGGCCCGCAAGCCAGGCATGTGCCCCGAACTGGCAACCCTTTGGTTTGTAGGCCAGTGCTCAGTCCTCTGAGCCACACCAGCCAGGGCACATATCTTCATTTTTAAAAGGAGGTGATTTCACTGCCTTTGAGGAGCAGTTTTCACTATACACCCAGCACCCCAAATTTATTATAAACCCTTTCCCGAGGACATTTTTTCATTGTTTTTTTTTTTTTTAGAGAGAGAGGAAGGGAGAGAGAGAAACATCAATGTGAGAGAGAAGCATCGATTGGTTGCCTCCCCTATGTGCCTAGGCCAGGGATTTTAAGTTTCAATGACATTTATCACAGAAATAAATACAAAATCCTAAAATTTTATGGAACAACAAAAAACCCAAATAGCCAAGGTAATCTGGAGGAAGAACAACACTGGGGGTATCATACTTTGCGATTTCAAACTATATTACAAAGCTATAGTAATCAAAACAGCACGGCATGGTCCTGACTGCTGTGGCTCAGTTGGTTGAACATTGTTCCACAAAGTGGAAGGACACTAGTCCAGTTCCTGCTCAGGACACATGTCTGGGTTGCGAGTTTGGCCCCCAGCTGGGGGCATGCGAGAGGCAACTGATTGGTGTTTCTCTTTCACATGGATGTTTCTCTCCCTCTCTTCCCCTCTCTTCCCTTCTCTCTAAAAATAAAGATAAAATTTAAAATAAAACAGCATGACATTAATACAAAAACATATATAAACAAATGGAACAAAATACAGTGCTCGGAAATAAACCCACACATATATGGTCAATTAATTTTTGACAAAGAAGCCAAGAATTCAATGAGGAAAAAACAGTCTCTTCAATACATGGTGCTGGGAAAATTGGGCAGCGCATGCAGAAGAATGAAACTAGCCACTTACACTATAGACCAAAATCATCTCCGGGTGGAGTACAAATGTGCCCTGAAAACATAAAACTCCTAGAAGAAAACAGGGGTAAGCTCCTCGACATTGGTCTCAGCACTAAAACACCTGAGGCCTCTTGATTCCCTCCGAGGCCCCGAGCAGGGTGGCCTGGGTGTGGGGTGGGGGGCCAGATGAGCCACCCAGAACCGAGGTCTGTCTGATGGACAGGTTTCTGACCCACGGCAGGGACAGCAGAGGCAGACCCTGCCTTCTGTGGGTAAGGGTTTGTTCTGCCTCGGAGCCCTGTGCGCAGGGAGTGGCCTTTATTCCCCTGCATCTAGTCCAAGGGGCCTTCTGATTGGTGGGCGGAGGACATGGAGACCACGAACAGAAGCATGTGTCCAGCCTCAGCAGCAAGAGGTTTCTGGTCCGATCCTTTTCCGCAATTTTAGTTATGCCTGTGTTGGGGAAGGCATTCCTAAATCTTTGCCAATGACCTTTGGAAGCCCCTCATGTTGGGGCACACCAGGGCCAGAGCCCTTGAAGAACAGACAGGCAAGGCTGGGTGAGCCCCCCGGGCCCACTGTGCGCCTGCAGCTTGGGAAAGTTCCCCTATCCCAGGCCCAACGGCTGCTCTTTGTTCCGACAAACCCTTTTTAGAGCCAGAGGGAGGGCAGGGAGAGTCACGGCTGCCCTGGAGGAAATACGCACCGGTGACGGGAGAAGCCCAGGCCTAGCGGGTCCTGCCAGGCCTGGGTCTGTGGTCCCACACGCTTGCCTCCCAGCTTCGTCACTGGGGGAGTTATATGCAATTCCTGCCTCTTGCTAAGTCAGTCTTACCCGGAAAACGGCAACTGTTGATGCTGCGGGAGCGGCCCTGCGAGCGGCCAGCCGGCTGGAGAGGGAGCTGGAGGTGAGATGAAGGTGGGAGTCGGTCTGCAGGCCCCCTCGAGCCCTGCCAGGCAGAAGCCTAGACTGGGGGCTCACAGTCGAAGTCCACAGACAGAACAGAGAGGGTCTGCAAACTTAGTAAAGAAAAAATTAAAGAAAAAAATTACACTCTGTTTTCACTAATCTCTGACTACCATTTAGATTTTCCTTTCCTTAAGAATACGGGCCACAGGACTTCCGGCC
>PVKU01007649.1:0-84389 GCA_004027475.1 Anoura caudifer | reverse complement strand
CTAGTTCTTTAGCTTCTACTTTTCCCACACTATTCTTGCCCTCCCCCTGTCTATTTTCTACCCACTGTCTAGGCTACTTATTCTTTGTACCTTTTCCCCCTCTCTCCTCCTCCCACTCCCTGTTGCAAACCCTCCATGTGATCTCCATTTCTGTGTTTCTGCTCCTGTTCTAGCTGTTTGCTTAGTTTGCTTTTGTTTTAGGTATGGTTGTTAATACCTGTGAGTTTGCTGTCTTTTTACTGTTCTGTTTTTTTATCTTCTTTTTCTTAGATAAATCCCTTTAACATTTCATATAATAAGGGCTCGGTAATGATGAACTCCTTTAACTTGACCTTATCTGAGAAGTGCTTTATCTTCCCTTCCATTCTAAATGAAAGCTGCTCTGGATAGAGCAACCTTGGATGTAGGTCCTTGACTTTCATGACTTGGAATACTTCTTTCCAGCCCCTTCTCACCTATAAGGTCTCTTTTGAGAAATCCACTGACAGTCTGATGGGAACTCCTTTGTAGGTGACTGTGCCCTTATCCCTTGCTGTTTCTAGAATTCTCTCCTTCATTTGAATCTTGGCTCATGTAATGATGATGTGCCTTGGTGTGTTCCTCCTTGGGTCCACCTTCTTTGGGACTCTCTGAGCTTCTTGGACTTCCTGGAAGTCTATTTTCTTTGCCAGATTGGGGAAGTTCTCCTTTATTATTTGTTCAAATAGGTTTTCCACTTGTTGCTCTTCCTCTTTCCCTTCTGGTACCCCTATAATTCGGATGTTGGGACATTTAAAGATGTTCTGGAGGTTCCTAAGCCTCTCCTCATTTTTTAAAATTCTTGTTTCTTCATTCTTTTCTGTTTGGTTGTTTCTTTTTTCCTTCTGGTCCACTCCATTGATTTGAGTTCCAGTTTTCCTCCCATCACTATTGGTTCCCTGTGCATTTTTCCTCATTTCACTTATTGTAACCTCTATTTGTTCCTCTAATTTGCGACCAAAATCAACCAATTCTGTGAGCTTCCTAATCACCAGAGCTTTGAACTGTGCTTCTGATAGGTTGGCTGCCAGTGCTATGAGCTCTGCATCTGATAGGTTGACCACCTCCTGGTCGCTCAGATGAATTAGTTCCTGGCCCCGGTCTGTTCTCCCTTTTGAGTCATCCTTGGTTTTGTTTTTTTTTGTTTTTGGTCTAGTCGAGGCTGTTAGGTAGTGAGGGGCAGAGCCTTAGGTGTTCACCAGGGCGGGGCACCCCAGTTGATGGGTTGTGGTGCTGGATGTGGGGGTGGGGTCCGAGAGGGAACAATGGCACTTGCTCCACTCTCTGCCAGATTTCAGTCACTTCTGCCATTTCCCCCAAGCATACTGGACTCCTCTGGTGCTGATTCCCGGGTGGGTGGACCTGCGCATGCTCCAGAACCCTGCAGGTCTCCCCAACGAACTCTCCTGTGAGGCTGGGACTCCCTCCAAGTATTTTCAATGGGTGCTTTTAGGCTTCACTTCCCGGTGCTGGGGCCCTGCACTGCACAGTCTGTCTTGTTGCCTGTTTTTGCCTGGTTTATCTGTGCGCGAATGTGTGTCCGTGGTCAGCCACCTTGTGCGCCCTGCTTGGCCTCCTCGTGTTCGGCAATGCTGCCTGTACACCTGGAGTGACTGTGCCCCAAGACCACCACCGGCTTATCCCACCACAGTCCAACTCCACTGGCTGCAGACTCCACTGGCTGCTGACTCCGCCCCTCTTACCGGTCTGGGTGAATCAATGTTGTCGGACTCCTGCACAATTCAATTTTCTCTCTGTCCTGGTTGGATTTTCTTTATTTTGTTTCTATATTTTTGTTGTCCTTAATCTTGCTTGTGAGAGGAGGCACAGCGTGTCCAGCTACGGTTCCATCTTGGCCAAAAGTCTTTGTATCCTATTTTTATTCTTTCTTACTTAATAAAACATGTTTGAAGCTATGACTGTCTGCTGATTACAATGGTAGTTGTATCCCACAAGTTTTGGTCTGTATTTTTTAAAATTCTTCATAACTTAAAAAAAATTATTGTTAATCTACTACAATTGTTCCCCCTTTGCCCTCCTCCATCCAGCCCATCCCCCACTCTTACAGTCAATCCCCACACTGTTGTCTATGTCCATGGGTCATTCATACACATCCTCTGACTAGTCCCTCCCCCTTCTTTCCACCATTGTCCCCCTTCTCCTCCTCTCTGGTCACTGTCAGTCTGTTCTATGTTTCCATACCTCTGGTTCTATTTTGCTCCTTAATTTATTTCGTTCATTAATTCCTCTTATAAGTGAGATCATATGGTATTTGTCTTCCACAGACAGGCTTATTTCACTTAGCATAATATTCTCCAGTTCCAGTCATGCCATTGCAAAAGGTAGGAGTTCCTTCTTTCTTTCTGCTATGTAGTATTCCATTGTGTAAATGTACCACAGTTTTTTGATCCACTCATTTACTGATGGGCACTTAGGCTGTTTTCAGCACTTGGTTATTGTAAATAGCACTGCATAAGTTCTTTTGAATTGATGTTTCAGGATTCTTAGGGTGCTGTACACACTGGCAGTGTCAGCATCATTATGGATGAAATAAAACATACACACAGACTACCAACTCTGGTGGAGCAAAAAGGACAGCATGGCTTTTCTCTCAAGGGGAGAAAAAAGCCACAGCCTCCACCATGACAGGCCTTTATTTTATTTCTGCTCACATTACAAGATGGTCCTCACTCACTCTGCACAGATTTGCTATAGGTGGTTACCTTTTACAGACAACAAAGGAGCCAATGCCGCTAATCACATCACAGAAGAAGGATATTAGGAAATGAAAAGGGAAAAGTGGTTGAGCCGGTTACACTAGTCTTTGAAAGGTTTAGCATGGATTTTAGGAAGTTACAATAAGCACTTGGCTATCCCAATCCAGGGTTGAGGGAGTTTTTGCAAAAGCAAGACTCAAAGCAGCTTAGGTATATTGCAAACTGATTACCCACGAGAGAACCTATCTGTGGGTGTGGGTCCTGTGCATCTCCGAGTGGGAGCTGGGCCCACACCATGCACAAGGGTCTGCCACATTAGGATATATTCCTGGCACTGGAATCACTGGATCAAAAGACAGTTCCATTTTTAGATTTTTGAGGAAATTCCATACTGTTTTCCACAGTGGCTGCACCAGACTGTACTCCCACCAACAGTGCAATATGGTTAGATTCTTCATAGGATAAAGATATTCTTAAGTAATCAAAAAAGTACAATGATACCATTGTAGGACATTATTTTTAAAAATTTATCTGTATTTTCTAATAATCTTATAATGAACACTATATATTATCTTTCTTCTCTTCCCTTTATTTTTATTGTTGACACTAATACAGATGTTCCTATCTTCCTCCCCCTTTGCCTGCCTACACCCTGCCCCGCTTACCCTCCAGTTGTCACCACGCTGTTGTCTGCATCTATGAGTAAAGCATATATGTTCTTTGGCTAATCCCTTCACCTTTTTTCATCCAGTCTCTTTATTATTTTGTACATAATGTTTTAATTATTGTTTTGTATACATCCTGTAATACCAATTTTATTTCCTCTTTGGACCTAAGGTTGTTTTAAATAATTTTTATATTTCCAAGTAGTGGAGAGGTTGATTTTTATTTTGGTCATTCATTTTAATTTCATTTCACTGCTATCAGAGAATGATGTCTGGATTATTTCTAATTTTGGAATTTATTGAGAAATCTTTTTTGTGGGCCAATATACAGTTAATTTGGTAAATATTCCTTGAGCTTTTAAAAATAAGATTGATTATTTTACTTAATACATATTTCATCTATTCTGTCAGTGAAATCTATTTCATCAACCTCATTGTTAAAATATATCCTTAATAACTTCTGAGGACTTCCGGCCAAGATGGAGGCATAGGTGGACATACTGAGCCTCCTCTCACAACCAAGATTAAGGACAACAAAAATATAGAACCAAAAAACACAACCAGAACAGATAGAAAACTGAATTGTATGGAAGTCTGACAACGATTCACCCAGACCGGTAAGAGGGGCAGAGTCGGCAGCCGGTGGAGAGGGGTCGTGGCGGGAGAAGGCAGTGGCTGGTGGTCCCAGGCACGCAGATGGCAGTTGGCACACCCCAAGCCTATAGGCAGCAGTTGCTGAATACAGGGAGGCAACGAACAGACCAGGTGGGGTGCACAAGGTGGCTGATCATGGACACACACTGGCATGCAGATAAACCAGGCAAAAATGGTCAGCAAGACAGACTGTGCAATGCAGGGCCCCAGCGCCAGGAAGTGAAGCCTGGAGGCACCGATTGAAAACACTTGTGGGGGTTAAGGTGCCCTGAGGGAGGCCCAGCCTCACAGGAGAGTTCGTTGGGGAGACACATGCATGGGGTCCTGGAGTGTGTGCCGGCCCACCCACGCAGAGGTCAGCACCAGAAGAGCCCAATTTGCTTGGGGAAAGCTGCTGAGGGGACTGGAATCCGAGAGAGAGCAGAGCGAGTGCCATTGTTCCCTCTCAGACTCCGCCCCCACATACAGCATCACAACCCAGCGAATGGGCTGCCCCGCCCTGGTGAACACCTAAGGCTCTGCCCCTCACTTCGTAACAGCCGAGACTAGACCAAAAACAAAACAAAACAAAACCAAAAATGGCTCAAATGGGAGAACAGATCAAAGCCCCAGAGCTAATTCATCTAAGCGACCAAGAGATAGCCAACCTATCAGATGCAGAGCTCATAGCACTGGTAGCCAACCTATCAGATGCACAGTTCAAAGCATTGGTGATTAGGAAGCTCACAGAATTGGTTGATTTTGGTCGCAAATTAGAGGAACAAATGGAGGCTACAATAAGTGAAATGAGGAAAAATGCACAGGGAACCAATAGTGATGGGAGGAAAACTGGGACTCAAATCAATGGAGTGGACCAGAAGGAAGAAAGAAAACCAAACAGAAAAGAATGAAGAAACAAGAATTCAAAAAAATGAGCAGAGGCTTATGAACCTCCAGAACATCTTTAAACATCCCAACATCCGAATTATAGGGGTACCAGAAGGGAAAGAGGAAGAGCAACAAGTGGAAAACTTATTTGAACAAATAATAAAGGAGAACTTCCCCAATCTGGCAAAGGAAATAGACTTCCAGGAAGTCCAGGAAGCTCAGAGAGTCCCAAAGAAGGTGGACCCAAGGAGGAACACACCAAGGCACATCATCATTACATGAGCCAAGATTCAAATGAAGGAGAGAATTCTAGAAGCAGCAAGGGATAAGGGCACAGTCACCTACAAAGGAATTCCCATCAGAGAGTCAGCGGATTTCTCAAAAGAGACCTTGCAGGCAAGAAGGGGCTGGAAAGAAGTATTCCAAGTCATGAAAGTCAAGGACCTACATCCAAGGTTGCTCTATCCAGAGCAGCTTTCATTTAGAATGGAAGGGAAGATAAAGCACTTCTCAGATAAGGTCAAGTTAAAGGAATTCATCTTCACCAAGCCCTTATTATATGAAATGTTAAAGGGACTTATCTAAGAAAAAGAAGATAAAAAATAGGACAGTAAAAAGACAGCAAACTCATAGATATTAACAACCACACCTAAAACAAAAGCAAACTAAGCAAACAGCTAGAACAGGAGCAGAAACACAGAAATGGAGATCACATGGAGGGTTAGTAACAAGGAGTGGGAGGAGGAGAGAGAGGGAAGATGTACAAAGAATAAGTAGCCTAGACAGTGGGTAGAAAATAGACAGGGGAGGGCAAGAATAGTGTGGGAAAAGTGGAAGCTAAAGAACTTATGACACATGGACATGTACTAAAGGGGGGAATGTGGGTGGGAGGGGGTGTGCAGGGTGGAGGCGAATGATGGGGGAGAAATGAGACAACTGTAATAGCATAATCAATAAAATATAATTAAAAAATAAAAATAAATAAAAAACAACAAAAAAATAACTTCTGACTGCTTGGTCCACTAAGTGAATTAAAATATACTACTATAGCCCAGGTTGGGTGGCTTGGTTGATTGGAGCATTGTCCTGTACACCAGGAGGTTGTGGTTTTGATCCCTGGTCAGTGCACATACCTAGGCTGCAGGTTCCATTTCCTGTCAGGACATATACTTATGTTGCTGATTCGATTCCCCTGTTGGGGTGTGTACAGGAGGCAACCTTTCTGATATATCGATGTTACTCTCTCTCTCCCATTTCCTCTTTCTCTAAAAAAAAAATCAATGAATATATCCCCAGGTGGGGATTAAAAAATATAATCAACTACTACTTTGTTTCTGATCATTTTCCTTCTGCATTTTTTCTCTATGTATCTTTATTATTTTATTATTTAGAGCTTTAATATTTATGAAAGTTATATCCTTGCTGTAGATTCTTTACTGTCATAAAATTTCCCTCTTAGTCTTGTTTTACATGGTGTGTCTAAAATTCAATCCTTTCTGTGACTAATGTCATGACCTCAGTTCTCTTTTTGTTAGCATTTGCCTGGCATACCTTTTCCTACTTTTCTTCTTTCTCCTTTTTTAATTAGAGCTTTAGATGTCCCTCCTGTGTACATCATACAGACCCATCCTGTCACCAATACCCACCTGGTGTGTGTGGGGGGTGGGTCCTACCACCCGCTGCCTAGGACCGCACTGCCTATCAGGCAAGACGCCAAGCAGAGTTCAATGGAAAGAAAAAAGGAATCTCTTATTTCAGGCATGCAGTCTGAAATAAAGACAGTCAGTGTCCCTCTCAAAACCCATTCCCATGCATGTGCAGTTCCAAATCCTCCCCCATGGCGGGGTGTCCCCTGTTACAATCCTTCACTTTTAAAGGTTCTATTTATAAATTTTCAGTTTTGCAAAGATTTCTAATAGAAATTAATATTAATGATATAAATGTTGTTAGGTACTCCTGGTAGTATCTTTATTAGACGTTGACAATGACTTTAATATTCAATCCTTATTAAGCGCTTACTTGTCACCAGACATTGTTCTTAGCACTTTACATTATTATCTTACTTAGTCCTCACAATTTGACTAATATTTCCACTTCACAAATGAGGAAATGGAGGTTACCTAATTTACTCAAGCCAAAGAGCTTGTGGAGACTACCTGGGCAAAAGTGTTTATTTATTCAAAGGTTCTGGACAGGGGAGGTTTTATAATCCTGTTTCCAGTCTCCCATTTGTCCTCCACTCCTAAATCTCCATATTCATAAATCATTCCAGCAACACCCAAGAAACTGTTAGTTGTCCTATAGTGCACACTCCATAACTTTGAACTTGCTGAAGAGCTGTTTTATAACTACTATCCACTCCTTTCTGGGGGTAAGGCAATGTTTTATATAAATATACTTAATGCCTACCCATAACCATCCAATAGTGGGTTACTACCTAGTGGGTAGTAAATGAACATTTAATGAAATGAAATTCTGAGTACGGTCTATCACAGTTTACCAAGTAAATTTTACCTGTTCTCTTATCAGATTTCTCCAGTGAGATTGAGTGGAGATGAAACATATTAGATTTCTTCAAAATGTAAAATTAAGGTAGAACATTTATATTATAGTAAATTTAAATTAACTGTATCATGTAAAAATGTCTAATACTTAACACAAACTTTGAATTTTAATAATGGTAATGCTTTACTTAATATTTTATTCAATGAATTTCTATACAAAAAAGAGAGAAGACACATAAAATTGAACTCACAGTTTAAAACTGAAGTCCTTAAGACCTTAACAAAATTCTCAGAACAGTGATGTAGTTCTTCGAGCTCCCAGCAGGGGCCAGAATGTTCATGTTAAATCTAATCAAATGAAAATGTTTTTAACATAATTTAAGGTTTTATCTATTTTTAAACCAATAAGAAAGTCAGATTAGATTCTTTACGGTTAAAATTACTAGAAACTACTGACATTAATTTTAAATATCAAGAATGTAAATATATAATTCAAAATACTGAAAATCCACTTTAACAGAAGTAGTGATGTTCTAATAGCAAAAGACCGAGCCCCAACATCTGAGCAAATGGGCAACCAGATTACATTTAGCCAGTAGACACTGAAACCCCTGCACTAATTGCCAACACTGGTCATTGGGGCTTTCAGTTGCCAAGTCAGAGCCTGGACTGGGTCCAAGAACAAAGGGCACCACTATGGCACTGACCCAGGAAATTGAGCACTGACCTTATTTGTTAATTTTAGAACATTAAAAAAAAAGGTCTTAACCCATATAAAAGAAGTACTTGGTACATCAAAGGTATTTCCATGAAAAATGTCTTTGTAAACTAATCATATAAGCTCTCTCTGGGCCTCAGTTTCTCATCTGTTCATGGGTAGATTACATATAATAATCTTAAAATTCTTATTTCCAAAATTAAATTTTTTTTCCTTAGGCAAAAAGCATTTTCCGCCTCTGTCTCCAATTCCTTGCATAGTATACCTGTCACAAGCCAGGTGCTCAGTAAGAGTTTGAACAACAAATAAATGAATCAATGAAAAAATGAATACATTTTTAAATGGATCTTTCTAGGAATTTAGAAAAGAATTTAGAAACAGATTTCTCTGAAAACCAATCCTCTGTGAATTATGAAAAACAATACTGTAGGCAATTCCAAGCAAATAAGAAAATGTTTTCTGAACATTCTTGGAAAGAACTGAATTCTTATAAAGGTATCACTACTTGCAATCCAAGTAATGAGGGAGTTATTTTTTAAAAAGGGTTTTTAAATTTTAAAATCTAAATCTTTCTTTTTCTTATCTACAGATACATTCTTTGTATTGAGTCTATAGTTTTCAAAGGTCCCCCAAAACAAAACCCTGAAAATTGCAAGACATTCTTTGGGAAGGGGTTGTTTACTGGAAAGCTTAACTTTTAAGGGTGAAGATTTTAAAACTAAAGCAATGTGTGCCAATTCAGTCTATATTGTCATTGCCCTGGAAACTATGCGGTTTTTCTAAAGTAACCCAAAATATCATGAAGGAACTCAGTCATCAAAAATAATGAAAATGAACTTATTATTATCCTATTTCTCATTAGTAATTTTAAAAAGTTTGACTTCATTACATTTGGCAGGGGTGGGGGGTTGGGGGAGGGAGGGCGGAATGTACAGCTGCAGGCAGAAGTTTGTGTTTCTTCATCTGGGGAGTTTGACAATGGTGTGGAAGTTCAGACTAAAAGTAAGAGTGTGGCTGTACCAAATAAGAGGGCCCAACTAAAGACAGGCCTAGCCTCAATCAGCCAATCTGAAACATTCCTACAAGGTATCTCACTGCATGTATATTCAAATAAGCAAGATGAAAATCTAAGTCCAGTAGAAGGGGCTGAATTAATGAATCACAGACTTTTTCCAAACACTAGCCACTACCTTTGGGTGAAGGGTGTAAGTAGCTACCCTTCTTTGCTATTGAGAAAAATAAGAAGATTATTTGAGCCAGGTTCTTAAACTTAAATAATATTAAGATTTCTTTCAAAGGAAAACCAAATTTTTGAGAACTCCCATAAATAAAAGTCAACCCCTATCACTTTAGGTGGCACTTGAAGCCAACTTGAGTATAATGAAGAAATTCACCTGCAAACACTGTTTGTAGACGCTGTAAAACACGAAGACACTGACATAGTACTCAAATGTAAGGTGGTTATCCAGATGATCCAAATATGCCTAAAAAGCTAAGTTTTATGAAATTACTTATGGAACTAAAAGGTGAACTTGAGAAGGTAAGAAACTTAGTTTGAGAGAATAATCTGAAAAATAGGTTGACTTCTGGTCCATGTTAGATGGCTATTCAAATAGCTATCCCTTCTTGGGTTAAACTGAGGTGATAAACTTTATCACAGTTTCAGGGGAAATCTCTTTGCTGCTGGTATGAGGAGAAAGCAGGCAGAGAAGGATCACTGAGAAACTTAGTATGTTACAGAAAAAAATATGAAGGAAGAAGACTGTAACACATTTAATCAGTTCACAGTTCTCCCTACTGTGTCAAGGCATATTGTTCTGTCTTTGCCTTATTTAAACACACACACACACACACACACACACACACACACACACACACACAGCTCTGGTTACTTTTGTTTCTCCCTAAACAAATACGACCTGTGTTGGGGTAAGAGCCCCACTAGTCTTCAACAGTGGTGTCACAGCCAGCACGGTCACTTTCTTTCAAGGTTCCTGTTAAGAGCCACACATGATTAAATGCAACAGCTCCACTGGAATGTTAAATGTGCCCAGTGCTCTAGCAGACAAAGACTAGAGGTGGCAAGGATCACCAATCTCCCCTACCAGTTTGAGTGAGAGGACCAAAAAAAATGCTATGAACCATAGTCAGAGCAAACTAAAAACACACTAGAGTCACTTAGAAAGTCTGTAAATATATACTAATTATACATCTTGAAAAATTAGAAAGTTGATGTTTCTTGTATTTAAGGATAAATTAATTTACTTACTGGTTCTACTATCCAGTAAACATCCTTTGCCAACCTAATACTGTGGCAAGTATGGGAACAGCAGCTGAAGAGACAAAAATGCACAAAATAATCCCCTACCTTGAAAGAGCTTATAGTCTATTTGAGGGCAGGAAGGATAAGTAAGGAAACAAAAGCAAACGTTTGAAAATTGTAGTAATAGAAGAGGGCACAATCTATACAACTTTTACACCAAGTCTTTGAGTCTGGTATCTTTTTTCAATGGAAAAATGAGGAAACCAAAACATGGCTTGTTTTTACTCTTTGTATTTGAAATGTACAATAAATAAACTAGAGTTCCCACTTTGGAAAAGAAGGAGGAAAGAAATAGCATTTTGAAGTTTTCCTGAGTGAATTCTACCTCTAACTTTATCAACTGGGGCATTATTGCCAGGCACTGCCACCATAAAATGCATGTTATCATCTTAAGATTGACTTGAAGAGCAGCCACAAAGAATTCTTCAAGACCACAGATCTTGGTCTACACCCTAGAACTGACAAATGTACAAATGTTCTCCAGATAACTTACGATTTGGTATTTTGGTGATTATAATACAATACTATTTATATCTCCATTCTGGCAATAATTACATCTTAGTAAATAAATATACAATATCTCAAAGTGACTATTTGATGTCTTGTTAAAAGCAAAGCTATAGGTAATAGGAGAAGGGCAAAATATTCAATTAAAGGAGTATAAAAATTATTACTTTGGGGCATGGTTCTCAAAGTGTAGTCCAGGGAATACCTGGAGTAAAGATCCTTTCAGAAAATCTGTGTATTAAAACTATTTTCATAACAATCCTAAGACTTCTTTTGTTATTCAAATTCTTTCTTATGTGTACAATGGGATTTTCCAGAGGCTCCACAATATGTGATATCATCATTCTCTCAGCAGATAGAATATATGCTTGTATATGCCTATATTCTAAAATTTCTCATTTTAACTTATATGTTAAATGTTGATTGATATGACCTACATACACTAAGCTTTTGAGGATCATAAATAATTTTAAGAGTATAAATTATTGAGTATATTTTATAGAGTATAAAAATATGGAGACCAAAAAGTTTGAGGATTACTGCCTCAGGGAATAAAGTTGAACTGAAGGGCAGACCTCATCAAATTTTCTCGTACTTTGCTTACATGAAAAAACTAGACTGTAGGTTTCATAAAGATGGTGACTGTTTGTGTCTAGCTCATTGTTTTCTTCTCAGAATCTAGCACAGTGCCAGGCACAGAATAGATGTTAGGACATTTCATAAAATAATAAGTGAATTGATACATACACTTATAAGAGAAGTCTTTGCTAACTGATTTATTCCAGGTCACATACAATGTCAGCTGTGAAGCTGGAACTATATTCCAGGCCTCCTGTCTTCTATTTCTCTACTGATGTTCCCTCACTCAAGAATATTTTTGTTTTTGTTCATTTTTCTTCCATAATCTGTTGAAAGCATGGATAATCAGGTATCATCGATGTCAGATGACTGCCTTCTCATGCGGTTATGTTAGTTGAGCACTACACAGTTTTTCCTCACCTTAAGCATCAGCATAGAGTGATACAAAAGTGCAAGGAAATGGCAGGAATGATCAGTAAAATATAACTTTCTGGGGTTTCCCCCACAACAGAGTTAAAATTTTTATGATCCATTCCTACTTTAGTTCCTAGTTTCCTCTTCCTTTCTTTGACCACAGCATTAAACTAGCAAGCCTTTACACTGGTGCACCAAATAGTTCCTAGACTGTAAAGAATAAACATTTTTTTTGGAAGTATACTTTATACTCTCAAAGTTGTTTTGAATCGCCCTCTGGTATTTGTAACAGAGGTGAGGGGAATTTGCTTGCTACCTTACTAATAGTTACAGAGATGTTAAGGCCCACCCAGCACAAAGCAGAAGAGAGGAAAAGACAAACACAAGTCTTGTAAAGAGCTACACTGGCCACCTAAATCCTAACTCCTGTGGGAAACTGCCTTTAAAGATGGCTAACCTAAACAAAGTCAACAAGCAGGTCCACCAAGCTCTCCCAGTCAACTAAAGGATGTCTCCATCCTTGGCTGGTGTAGCTCAGTGGATTGAGCGTGGGCTGTGAACCACAGCATTGCCAGTTCGATTTCCAGTCAGGGCACATGCCTGGGGTGTGGGTCAGGTCCCAGTTTGGGGGGCATGTGAGAGGCAACCACACATTGATGTTTCTCTTCCTCTCTTTCTTCCTCCCTTCCCCTCTCTCTCTGCAAATAAATAAATAAAACCTTAAAAAAAGGATGTCTCCACTCATGCACAATAATGACACATTGTCTTGTCTTCTTGCTAAAAGCAGCCAAAGTTAGGCCCCCCAGCAGTCCGACCACAGTGAAGGTTCCTACAGCTGGTGAACCTGCCTGCCAGGGCCTTAGGACAGTTGCAACCACTGCCACTGGAAAAGCAATATATATTCTCAAAATTTCTTCAGCACTTCATTGACTCATTCACTACTGACCTCTAGCGGAGTTGATTCTTATTATTCATGGTAGTTATATTCTGTAAAGTCATTGCCACTGAATAAGTGATAACTCAACCACTGCTCCTAGGGGAAATACAAGGTTAGGTTCCTGTGAGCCCCTGTTCATAACATTTTCTATCAACTAATAAGTATAGAACCTTGTTTTATATGAGTTTCTGTTTAAAGAAATCTTATTGTTGATTCATTAACATAGAACTCAAGGCCAAAAGCACTATAATTCAAGCTTGAACAAAGTTTATCAAACACACATTTTTCCATAATGAATTTTCTTCCTAAGTCATATCACAACCTTGTTTTTTAAAAAAAAGCTTGTGCTAAAATACACATAACATAAATTTGATCATTTAACCATTTTAAAGTGTACTTTTCAGTGTCATTGAGTACATTTACATTGTTGTGCAACCATCAACATCCATCTCCAGAACTTTTTGATCTTCCCCAATTGAGACTCTATCTATCAAACTGTAGCTTCCTCGCACCCCACCCTTCCTTCCAGTCCTTGGCAACTGCTACTTTACTTTCCATCACCACCTTCTTCTGCTTAGGAGCACAGCACTTTAGCACTCTGCTTGGGGACCACTTTATTCATTTATATTTATATTTTTGTCTTTGACTTCTTGCACTTCTTTTGATTTTATTATCTTTTAAAATTTAATTTACTGGGGTGACATTGGTTTGCAAAACAATACAGGTTTCAAGTGTACAATTCAGTAAAGCATCATCTGCATCATGTACTGAATTACCCCTAAAAGAGACACAAAATGTGAAAAACATGGTACTAAATAGACTGCAAAAAGAGCACTTGTTTATAGCATGAGAGCTGAAACGAGGCAGAGAATTGCCTTGTGTGACCTCATCCGGGAACCTGTGTGTCAGAAGCCTCAAGATTTTTATCATTCTGCACATGTGCATGAATGACCTCAAATGTCATACATATTGGTTTGGAGGTTAAACATAAATTTTAGCAAGTGAGCAAATTTGCGAATATGGAATCCATGAATAAATGACCATTGACCATATGTGGAGATGACAACCATGGTTTCTTTATTCCAAGAAGTAATAATAAAGAGCTGAAACATGTCCTGTAATCAAGCTGCCTTAGAAAATTTTATTTAACTTAGAGGCCTATGTGATATAATTGGCAGCTATAATGTGAAGCAGTTCTAGTTTATGTGGAGGGTAAGTTTAAGCATAATCTCAAACCCTTCTGCATGCAACAAAAACCAAGCACTCAAGTACCAGTTATCCATCACTTACTATATGACAGGCGCTATATTCAGCAATTTACATGGATTATTAAATTACAGTCCCCCAAAACTTTATGAGGACACTGAAGGTTAGCTAATTTACGTATCTCATCCATTATCACATAGTTAGAATTGGCAGTTAGATTTGAACTCAGGTCTGGCTCCAGAGCCTTACTGTGCAATTCTAATAAAAAAAATGTTTTAAAAAGGTTTGACTTCTCATGTTACAATTATTATAACATTACAAAGATTTATGTATTGAAAAATAAATTTACCAAACAAAACTTTAGAAGCCTGAGTTAATATTGTCCTACAACAAAAAGTATCTGAAATTCTGAAATCCTTCAAGGCATCTGGTTTGTGTCTGGTTTTCCTTAATCTTTAATGATGGGCAAATCTAATGCATTATGTAAGGCCATTTTTTCTCAAGAGATGTAGATACCTCTTAAGAATTTGATGAAAATGCATTAACTTTTCAGGCTACTGAGTTGCATTTTAGTGCACTGAGGCAGTAAATTAGTGTGCAATGTGCAAAAGTGGTAGTGACCTAAAAAATAACTATTTGATATGAACCACTGGACTCTCTCAAGAAAATAAAAAGTAATAGGTTAACTCTCTTAGGAGTCCATAGCTTTCCAAAAAGGAGTAGGAAGAAGAAATCTGTGGCCTGGAAACAGCTTCTGTTTCTTGCTGCTTGTGTTTGTTTAGCTCTTTCATAGTCCATTTGATTAGATCTTGTGGCTCCAAAAGCTAAGGTTGAGAGTTTGATCCCTACAGAGGCCACTTAAATATAAAGAACAAAAAGCTCTATTCTCCGCTCTCAGACCCTACCCCAAATCCCTGCCAGGTGTCTGCCCTCTGGTCAAAATAAAAAACTGGCAAAGGGGTGCAAACCTGTTCACAATTGAGAAACAAACCAAAAAAATGAACACCCTTTTATTATGGTGCTCTTTCCTTTATGTATTCTTAATATTCTGATATAATTTATAGAGAACAGATACATTTTTTACTTTTACCACTGGAAATTTGAGGCAAATTGTAGTAAGTGCTACATCACCAGTCATAAAATCCATTATCTTAGAATCTAAGTTCAGAGAATTTTCTACTGGCTGACATTATCCTTTTGCTAATAAACAATGAAGAAATACATCTTCTGAGCAATATTAGTCTGCAGTTTTAGAACAGGAAGTAACAACAATAATTAGTAAAAAATTAAGCACAATTTTTGTATGGATAAAATATTAAATAATTTAAAAATAATTTCATGTGCATTATGATGATTTTCAACATGTACTAAAAATTTAGTCAAGAAAACAAGTTTCTCAAATTATAGCTGACAATCTTTTACTAATATTACAATCTTGATTTTTCTTTTCATTGAGGTATTCCTAATTTAAATTTATATTTTCCTAATTACACAGGACTAAAAATACTGTAATATAACAAATAACAAATAATTTTTTACATAAATGCTTGCTTAAATAGTATAAAATCATTTTAATTCCTGAGGAAATAACATCTCAACTTTTTAAGCATGCAGTGTGAATTAAGATTTACAATACTTATTTAAATTATAACTTAAGAGTTTCACACATAAAGATTAGTAAGAGTGAACTGTAGTTTACATTATTGTTTATATAGACTTAATTTTTCAAATGTCACATATCTTTCATTATTTGTAGATTTATTTCTTTTATAAAGTACTCAAATGAATCAGCTCACCCTTGACTGTAACAAAATACTGTTTCGTGACTTGTGACAGACAGGGTTTTAACCTCTGACAGCGAGATTCATTGTGGAGCAAGAGCCAATCATAGATCCTGACGACACTTGTCTCATCAAAGTTGGAATATAAAAAGCCACTTGGAATACAGTATAAAAGATTCACTGGTGTGGCAAGTTGTCTCTTCAACTGTAGAGGCATTACAATTTTGCTTGGCGTTACTCAAAAGCAAAAGAAAAGTAAAAGAAGGAAGTAAGAACAAGGAAAAGATTGTATTGATTTTAAAATCATGCAAAAACTGCAAATCTATGTTTATATTTACCTGTTTATGCTGATTGTTGCTGGTCCAGTGGATCTAAATGAGAACAGCGAGCAAAAGGAAAATGTGGAAAAAGAGGGGCTGTGTAATGCATGCACTTGGAGACAAAACACTAAATCTTCAAGAATAGAAGCCATAAAAATTCAAATCCTCAGTAAACTTCGGCTAGAAACAGCTCCTAACATCAGCAAAGATGCTATAAGACAACTTTTGCCCAAAGCTCCTCCACTCCGGGAACTGATTGATCAGTACGATGTCCAGAGAGATGACAGCAGTGATGGTTCCTTGGAAGATGATGATTATCACGCCACGACAGAAACGATCATTACCATGCCTACAGAGTGTAAGTAGTCCTCTTAGTGTATATCAACAATTCTGCTGACTGCTGTTCTAGTGTTTATGAGAAACAGATCTATTTTCAGGCTCTTTTAACAAGCTGTTGGCTTTTATGTAAGTAGGAGGGAAAAAAGGTTTCTTTTTTTTCCCCAAGATCTCATGAGCAATATACTAATGAGACTAATATCTGAACATGCTTGCAAAAGCATTAATGTTATTTAGTATAATGTGACAAGTAAACACGCTTATGCTTTCACAGCTTAGTATCACCAGGCAACTTCTGAGGGATACTACATGCAATGTTTAAAACTTATATAAAATTCCATAAATGCATCTGGTTGCTTTAATATGCATTTGTAGTAACAAGTTTTTTTCACTAAGAATAGAGAAAGGAAGAAATCTGTAGATGTTTAATTCCATTTGAGCATTTGCTGAACACTTAGAATGACTTGTTATTCAAAACTATTTCTCACATTTTTTACGTTCTTTACAAATTAAAATACTTAATTTTGAAAGCTATTATGCTGGAGAATATGAAAAAATATTTTAAAAAATGCAATGTATTAATAACAGCAATGATGAAGCAAACATAGCATAATGATTATCATGAGCTAATTATCAGAAAATGCCTAAGAAATAAACATTTTAATTGAGTATGTTATGGCTCACAAAGTCCTACTTAAACCTTGACCATGGTACTATTGCTGTGAGTACCCAGTGTGCACATTTCTAGGCAGGCACATTGCTTAAGGACTTTCTAAAATATTACTCAGTTCTTTATGGGAGGGAGGACTATTATCTATAGTATCTACATTGCTTTTGCAATAGAATACATTTCATACGATGCTTTCTGCAGTCAGTTCAAAACTCTAGTCAAAGAAAGGAAGGGAGACAGGCATGTTAAGGGAGAAAGCATGACAAGGAAGATTTTGTGTCATGTGTCTGTGGGCTTGCTTTATACAGTGCTTCATACACTGTAAACTGCACTCAAATAGTTTCAAAATGTTATTTTCCTTATTAACTAATCTGGATATAATGCAACAAATAATTTTCCTTTAAGGCTCTGTTATCAGATAGTCCTGGAATAGCTTTGCTTTATTTATAAACAATCTTGGAAAAACAAGAGGAAAGACATTTTTAAGTGCTTCTGCTTACACTGACAGCTTGGCACTAAAGACATATTTTCTAACTTTTGAATTTAACATTTCATTTTTGGTGCTAATTACCTGCCTAGTTTTGATCCCTTAAAAGGCTATTCCAGAGCCAAAACATAACAGATGTACTATATTTTCTATTAATTCCCCAGGCTCAGTTAGCTGCTCAGTGTGTCTTGTCCCCAGGTAATTCAGGCCTGGGGGAAGGGTTCCTTCTTCCAGACTGATTGGTACAGCTGCTCAGTAAGTGTAACTACTCAGATTCCCAAAGAATTCTAAGTGGATGTTCCTCCACGGTGTCTCTTGTTCTCTCTAATCATCATCATTTTAAAATTTCATCCACTGTTCATTCCTTCATAGAATTTTCCTTCATCCACAGTTCTTTGCAAAGTGAATAGATGCCCCATAAACAGCTGAAAAAACACGTATCTTAAAAATTCTGAAAAACTAGAGTAATTATTTTCTTTGATATTTTTCTGAGTTACGAATGAAATTCTACATAGTTTTTAATTTTAAAAGACTAAATACACATTCATTAATCCAACAGAAAACATACTCTCCATTTACTATGCAGGGGTTTGTTAATTTTATATGAGGAATAATTTCAATAACTCTTCTCTGGTTCATTTATAGCTGATCTTCTAATGCAAGTGGAAGGAAAACCCAAATGTTGTTTCTTTAAATTTAGCTCTAAAATACAATTCAATAAAGTAGTAAAGGCCCAACTGTGGATTTATCTGAGACCCGTCAAGACGCCTACAACGGTGTTTGTGCAAATCCTGAGACTCATCAAACCCATGAAAGACGGTACAAGGTATACTGGAATCCGATCTCTGAAACTCGACATGAACCCAGGCACTGGTATTTGGCAGAGCATTGATGTGAAGACAGTGTTGCAAAATTGGCTCAAACAACCTGAATCCAACTTAGGCATTGAAATCAAGGCTTTAGATGAGAATGGTCATGATCTTGCTGTAACCTTCCCAGGACCAGGAGAAGATGGGCTGGTAAGTGATAAGTGAAAATAACATTCTAACAACCTTGTTATGTTTTCATCATTATGTGAATGAGTAATAGTGAAAATAGCTACCAAATTCCTATGCTCATAAGCCAAACGAAGGTATCTTACCCCAATGGCAGCCCAGTATCCAATAAAAGCAGGTATCTAATTTCATATTCTATGAAACACCCTCTTGACCCTTTTACTTTGCATGATGATTTTTAAAAGTTATTCCATAGTCCTTAACTTCTTAGGCAGCTCTCTTGAATTGGGATTTGGAACTGGGAATGGATATGCTACAAAATTATATGAATAAAAACATGAAATCTTCATAGTTGATTCCAGTATATACATAAGAAATTAAAACTAGCCCCCCCCAGAAGAGTGTAATGTACTGAAATTTTTTTGGCTTAATGAAGCAGAAAAAAAGAATCTCTAAAAATTATAATTAAAATAAATGCTTTTATTTATAGTAATTAAGTAAATATGGTTAGACTTATATTTTATTAAACATACTATATTTAAGGTCCTTAATGATAAATATATGCATTATTTTGTAGGCTATTAATTCACTGATGTATATATAGATTACTTTGTGAATTATGCTAATAAAATGTAATGTCCAGGCTACTTAATTGTGCTGCTTAGCTTATTTGAGCTGCCTTATCATTCAAAAGTAAACATTCAAGAGTTTACTTAGGCAATGCCAACTAATTTAGTTATACGCCAAGCAGATGACAATACCTTATATATCATAAAAGCAATAAGAATAACTTTAAAACCTACTATAAATTTAGAGTTATTCTTCTCTTTTACCTATGCTTGTGTTTATTTATGCTTTCAAAAACTTATTTAATAGGACTATATTTTTTACTTTGATCTATTGACATAATTTACAACAAAAGATTATACTTGTAAGCAATAAATGTTATCTTTTCAATGTTCTTAGTGATACTGTCAGGTCTACTTTACCGAAAACATTCTTGAAGAGATTATAATTTTCCAAATGATCTCTTTTCTTTAAATATGCTATATAAAATGTTTTTGACTCTCAAAATAATGTTACTGCCTTTATAATGCTAGATAACAATGAATACTTGGTCCATTTTGATTTTGGTATAGGATAAAAACTACTATTAACTTAAAGTGTTCTTTTTTATGGGTAGCATTTTAATGATCAAAGTGGGTAATGTGATAGGTTTTAATTATTATTAAACAGGTGGTCAATATGACATATTCCTCAGAATTTTCATGTAAAAGGAAAAAAATCTCAAATGCATGAAAAGATTGGAGCAAGGGAAGGATTAGAAAATTATTGTTTAAATATCTGATTAGAAACATCTTTCAGTGAAAGAATAAAGGAAATATTGTATCTTTTTCTGAATCTGTCCCTCCCTCTCTTAAAGTTTCTGTTTCCAACCCTCTATACATACCACCACCCTCATCACCCTACCTTCCTTTTTTCCATTATAATCCATACAGTGTTGGGAGATAGCTGTTTGTTCTGGCTTTAAAACCCAAGTTTCCCTGAGTGGAGGATGGATGAGTATACCTGTCTCTCCAGGAGTCATCAGACATATTTAGCCTACATATTTGTTCAACAAGAGGGAAGACAGGGAGTAACTTAACCTCTTCCCTCTCTCTTTCCCTCCCTCCCTCCCTCTCTTCCTTCTCATAAATATTCTATAAATATTTTCAGAGCATCTATGATATGCCACAAGGAAATTGGTATTGCTGCTGTACCCATTTGAGCTATAAGGGAAGAATCAATTCTAGTGTAAATTAAAATTCCATAATGCCCTGACTTTTAAAAATAAATGTGGTATAGCCTTGGCTAGTGTGGCACAATCTGTTGGAGGCTCGCTGGTTCGATACCCAGTGAGGGCACATGCCTGGGTTGCGGGTTTGATCCTTTGTGTACTACAGGCAATCAGTTGATGTTTATCTCTCACATTGATGTTTCTCTCTCTCTCTCTCTCCCCCTCCCTCTTTCTCTTTCTCCCTAAAATCAATTAAAAAAATAAATGTGGTATAAACAAAATGATTAGTTTTTCTTCAATAATGAGTTCTTGAGATAGGAAAGTGTTCAGGATCTATGGAAATTACTGATTGCTCTTTCTTTTTCACATAGAATCCATTTTTAGAAATCAAGGTAACAGACACACCAAAAAGATCCAGAAGAGATTTTGGACTTGACTGTGATGAGCACTCAACAGAATCTCGATGCTGTCGTTACCCTCTAACTGTGGATTTTGAAGCGTTTGGATGGGATTGGATTATTGCACCCAAAAGATATAAGGCCAATTACTGCTCTGGAGAGTGTGAATTTGTATTTTTACAAAAATATCCTCATACTCATCTTGTACACCAAGCAAACCCCAGAGGTTCAGCAGGCCCCTGCTGCACTCCCACAAAGATGTCTCCAATTAATATGCTATATTTCAATGGCAAAGAACAAATAATATATGGGAAAATTCCAGCCATGGTAGTAGATCGCTGTGGGTGCTCATGAAATTTATATTTCATTCATAACTTTCTAAAACATGGAAGGCCTTCCCTGCAACAATTTTGAAACTGTGAAATTATGTACCGCAGACTACAAGCCTATAGTATGCTACAGTCATTTAAGCGTAAATTACAGTATATAAATTAAAAGAGAGAATATATGCAATGGTTGGCATTTAACCATCAAAATAAATCATACAATAGAAAGCTTTATGATTTCCAGAGCTTTTGGAGTAGGAGATAAAATTACACTTATGTTCATATATATATTACAACATATGCAGGTATATGAAAGCAATTCTCCTTGTGTTCTAGTGAATTAAAGGAGTATGCTTTGAAGTCTATTTCTTTAGAGTTTCATTTAGTATCTACAGAAAAATCTATATATAGTATTGGTAAAATGCAGGATTGTTATATACCATCATTTGAATCTTCCTTATACACTTGAATTTACATTGTATGATAGCATACTTGGTAAGATGAAATTCCACAAAAATAGGGATGGTACACGATATGCAAGTTCCCATTCCTATTATAATTGGTACAGTACATTAACAATCCATGCGAATGGTGCTAATACAATATGCTGAATGGTTGTTTTATCAGGTTTATCAAGTAAAAACATTCAGTAAGATAATAATTTCTTCCTTTCTTCAGGTGCACTTTCATACACCTCTAAATGGGGAATGGATTTTCTTTAATAAAAGAAGAAGAATTTTTGTAGCATACTTGGAGAAACTGATTTATCTTAAAAGGCAGACAAAAAGTATTCATTTTCATCAAAATTTCAAAATGACAAAAATTTAAAAATTACAGCCTTTGCAACACTGCAGTTTTTATAAAATAATGAAAATGACAGATTCTATCAATATCACATAAAGACCTTGAGACAATTGCATTTATATAATATGTATACTTTTTTTGTAAATACATGTCTCCTTTTTTATTTCCTTTGGTGTATTTTTACAGTAAGGACGTTTCAAATTAAGTATTAAGGCACAAAGATGTCTTATACGACAGAAAAGCAACGGCTTATATTTCAGAGCAAATTAGCACATAAAATAGTGTTCTTAAAACTCCATATGCTAATGGTTAGATGGTTACATTACAATCATTTTATATTTTTTTACATTATTAACATTCACTTATGGATTGATGATGGCTGTATAATGTGAATGTGAAATTTCAATGGTTTACTGTCATTGTATTCAAATCTCAACGTTCCATTATTAATACTTATAAGTATTATTAAGCATACCAAAATTATTTCACTCTATTATCTGAAATACAGAGTAATAAACTGATGATATCTTAACAAGAACTGTTAATTTTATTTTATAATTCAATAATGAATATATTTCTGCATATATTTACTTCTGTTCTGTAAATTAGGATTTTGTTTAATCAAATTCATTGTACTTATCATTAAGTGAAATTATTTCTTACATGAAATGTGTAGAACCAATATAAATTATATTAAAGTGTTTTCACCTTTTTTTGAAAGACACAACAGTTTTATACCATGAAGGTTAATTCTAGATTTCTGATTTTCACTTTATTATTATGGTTTAGCATAAGAATTTGGTTTGGGAATTTTAGGTCTGCTACTCTAGTTCTCATGAGTGAAATTCTTATTAATTTGGTCCTAGTCAAGTTGCTTTACACATACAAAAGCAAGAACTACTTTTATCTGTTTCACTTCTCTTTATCTTGACCTGAAAACTATTTATATGTTTTCATAGGTTCAATTTCCAAGTGATTGCAGTTGGCAAGGGTGTATGGTCCTAGAGTTACAAGTTCTGCTGGAGCCACAGGGACACAGGGGAGCTGCATCTTTTTTCTAGCACTTAATGATACTGTCGCATTTATCTGAGGTTTGTGGGCATCAATTTTCAAGCTGAATTGAAAAAATAATTATAAAGTACCTGCAACACTGTACAAATCTGTACCTGCAACACTGTACATAAATCTTTTTGAAGTAAACTCTCTTCTCCACCCTTCATCAGTCTAGTAACATAGCTGTAAAGCAGTTACAAGTGTTTAAAATTCTATATAGTTCATGGTTCCTAAGTACATAATTTACCATTAATATAAATGTGATTTTTAACTACCAATGATATTACAACAATGTCCACTCATACAAGGTGTAGTTCTTTTCCTAATTTTAATACCGCCATATTTCATGTTGATAAGGTTGGACCTCTAAGCAGGTTGTCCCTGTGGGGGAAGGAGCCAACTATGATGGTGGAGTGAGGTCACTTTCAGTTGCAAATACTGGAACATTCTTCCAGGACCATGACTATACATAACTCAAAACTCTAGGTCAGTAGGCCCATTAACATGCCTTAGGCTTTGGAGCACACATAACTGGAGACCTTGACCTCTATGGTGGGGCGTGTGAGGAAGGAACATCTCAGTTTCCAAGGACCCACTCCCCAATCTGTATAGTCACCTTTATCATGGGGTCCCAGGATCACATCACCCACTTTATGATGTGGTAGCCCCTTTCTTGAAACCAATATGACCATGAAAGGAAGTGTCAGGACCAATCTCTTTTGTGACAGGACAAGTAGACTCTAATGTAATGGGAAATCTATAGTAGTGTGTGATTAAAACTACTACTTTATTGGGTATAAGGATACAAACTTAATACATACTAGTTAGTTTTCAAAGTACTTTCACATTAATGATATAATATTACCTCCATAATGTGGAAAGTTAAGTATTATTACTATACCTATTTCATAGAGGGAATTGAGGCTAAAAGAAATTAATCAATACAATAGCCAAGATCTGGAAGTAGCCCAAATGTCCATCAGTAGATGAGTGGATAGAACAACTATGGAACATTTACACAATGGAATACTACTTGGACACAAAAAGTAGAAAACCTTATCCTTTGCAACAGCATGGATGGGCCTAGAGAACATTATGCTAAGTGAAGTAAGCCAGTCAGGAAAAGATAAGAACCATATGATTTTATTTGTATGTGGAATCTAATGAACAAACTGGACTAACAAACAAAATAGAGACAGACTCATAGATAGAGAGCAGGCTGACAGTTCTTGAGGTGGGGAAGCAGGTTGGAGGGGTGGAGGGATCAAACAAAAATGGAAAAGAACTCATGGACATGGACAACAGTGTGGTGATTGAAGGGGCAGCGTGCAGAGGGGTGGGTGTAGAGGGAGGTAGAAGAAGGTATAGAAAAGATAAATGGTAATGCAAAAAACAATAAAAATGAACTATTAAAAAAAGAAATTCTCACTTGGAAAAAATCAAATTTACTAAATAAATACAGCATTTATATTTGTATATAAGAAATGCAAATCTATAAAATATACCTCAATTTAAAGCAGAAATATAAATCAATGTTATACTTTTTGATCATTCATTCCAATAGTACTTGTTAAAAATGTAGCATGATTAAAAATCCATTTAAAATAACAAATGATTACTTTTTAAAATAAAAAAAATACTACCCCATAATTTAACTAATAAATTAAACCATAGGCTAAAACATGATATGCAAGTCATGACTTGCCTGGCATATGACATGTAGTGTTGAAATTTCATTTCCATGGTCATTCAGTTCCAGTTTACACACTGCAAAACGTATCAAAGTAAACTATACTAATTTTGGTCATTCTTGAGTAAGATGTCAAGCAATGAAAAATGGTACTAAATTTAGTCCATTCATGTCTGGATGGAATTTTACAGAGGAAGTCTTTGGAAAATGAATACATTTTCATTAGGTAGTATGCAGGATTAATAGCAAGACAATCTTTGTTGCCATTTAAAACACAAGATAGAGGGAATATTTGCATAGCTTTTACTAGATTAAATATCAAATAGCTCAATGAATAGTACACCCTGTCAAAGCCATAGGATGTTTAAGAATATAAAATTTTACATATGAAGTAGCCCAATTTATTTGACAGACATAATGTATGTGTAATAATAACATACAACTGCCTAACAATCTATTATAAAGGTTGAATATTTTACTCTAGCTATGATATGACCTTATATAAAATATTCCTGATATAGAAATACATACTCTGGCAATGAAACAAAGACATACATATTTAGTTTTAGTTTATCCCAGTTTTGGATTACTGTAAAGCAGAAAAAAATTTAATACTATATTGTTATTATTCCTGCTTCATAATAAAGGTGATGTTTTTTATAAAACACACACATATATTTTACTTTATTTAAAAACTGACCTTAATAAAATATTTTTTTTATTTTACGCATGCATTACAGGCAAAACACTATTCACTAGGATTAGCTTTTAGAAATCTAAAACATATTCCCTGATTCCAATCCTAAGGAGATTTGTTAGAAAGTCCTCCTGGGAAGGGACAACAGATAAATTTAATTCAATTAAATCTTAGAGGTTACTTTAAAGCAAAAATGTAAAAAGATTAACCTACTAACTCACCTTTTTGTTTCCTAACCATGCAAGTTTATTCTATTATGAAAATGTTTTTTTCTGTAAGTGTTATGTTCTCTCTTTTCCTAGTGTCTTATGAAGGACACTATTCACAACAAAATTTGATTATGCGGTTTTGGCCATGGATCCTCCACAAGACTTTCCCAGATCCGCTCCCACGGACACTAACTCTGACTGAAAGCCAAACATCTCTTGGCTCTATTCCCATGAAACTCAGAATTCTGGCATTACCTCTCCACTAGGCAAAAACAAAACATGTCAATATAAGAACATTTGCCTACATCATGACATTGAATCCTCATAATGCTGAGAGAGAATGCTGAAAGTGAAAATCAAGCATAAAACACCAATTAACTGAGCACACTAAAGTGACTGTGGGAGAAAATCCAAATTGTTAAATGGAAACAATCAGGCAGTCATTGAGGCAACTGCTTGGCTTCAAGCTCCAAGAATGTCTTCCTGAAAAGCTGCATACTTCTCAGCAACTCAAGTAATGGCATGAGTTATGTGGCTGCCTGCACCATTCTAAGTAAAGGATTCTACAAAGGAACTTCAGGTCATCTTGAGCTCTGAACCAGGACAGGTGCCATGGGATAGAAATTACAGCAAAAAAGGGCAGATAAAGGTAGTCCTCCCTCCTTGCTGATATTATCTTGCAGCCAGTAATACTGTCCCAAAGTCTAGAATATATCAGAACCTATATCTTATAGTGAATTTAAATTCCTTATAGCTGGAATCAGACAGAATTCCCAGAAAGTTGCTAGGGTCTCATCTACTCATAGGTCGGGATGCATCCCTATAACTAAAACAAATGGCACCAGGCCTGACTGGTGCAAGTTAGTTGGAGCATCACCCTGTGCACCAAAGGATTGTGGGTTTGAAACCTGGTCAGGACACATACTTAGGTTGCAGGTCTGATCCCCAGTCAGAGTGCATACGGGAGGCAAACAATCAGTGTTTCTCTGTCTCACATTGGTGTTTCTCTCTCCATCAAATGAATAAACATATCCTCTGTTGAGGACTAAAATTCATAAAACAAATTGCACCAAGTGGGAGTCTCCTGGGAGAAATAGTCCTGCAACTGCAGTGCCAGCAGGGATCTCTCCTTTGCTGATAGAGGTGGGTAAACTATGAACAGTGACCCCTACCTTGCCTGACCAGATGTTTGACCAATTGCTGGTACTGGCCAAATAGAATAGTGCCATTTCAGGGCAAAGTTGTACCAAAGGCTAGAATTTGGCTGTATATTTATTGACACAACAAACATTTTATTGGTATACTATATCTATTGACCAAGTATATTACCTGATAGTGCACTGGGCCCTTGTATATCGTGGTCAGCAAGGACTAAATCACTTACAGGATCTTGGACAAGAAGCATGAATATTTACTTGCAAGATAAACACACATTATACAGATATTATTATCTCCATTTTTCTTGGTGTGCCACAGAACTTCATTTTTTTTGTTTTTATTTTATTGTTGCTCAAGTACAGTTGTCTGCATTTTCCCCTCACCACTCCCCCCCACCCCAGCCATCCCCACCTCCCTGCCCTGATTCCACCCCACCTTGGTTTTGTCCACGTGTCCCTTATAGTTGTTCCTGAAATCCTATTATTTCCATTTTAAAAGGACAAAGTTGAGGTTTAGAGATACTCATGACTAACAAGAGACCAAGACAGGTGCATACATGATGGGAGAAATACAAATACAAATGTAGTAGTACAATTTTTCAGTCATTGGCTGAGATGTAAAAACAATAAAACTTTTAACTGTTGCAAAATTGACATCAGCTTTTACCTAAAGCCTCCTTATGCTATATCACCATTCCTATTTTATGGATGCAACACCATGATATCAGTGGACTGTTGTAATGATGCTTATTTCCCTAGACCTTGCCCAGAAAATAATGCACAATATCCCTCTATTCTCAAATTTCCAAACTTAAAGGAGGAACATAATGTCTCAACTTCTTTATGTCCACCTTAGCCTATAAGAAAGGGCACAAAAAAAGACCAATATCTTAAGCTTATCTGTTCCCATCAAATTGACTCTGATAACTAGCTCATGAGGTCTTTATGTGACTGATTCTATTTATTAATTCTTTATATTTCATACCTGAACCCTAGACTCTTGAAATTAAAAGCTAAATACTTGCCATCTATTTTTTCTGACCGTTGATCTGGTAAGTACCTCCTGAAAATATGTAATTTTTAAATAAATCACAGTGTTAATTCTCACTAATCATAAATTTACATTACATGTTATCTTTTCATCTACAAATGCATTAAATTTTTATATTAATATCTGCTGTTAATAGTAGGGTGATCAGAAAGAAATACTCTATACATTGCCTGTAGAGAGGCCGTGACTAGTTACCTTCCAATATTTAACAAGATCCTTAAAATTTCTATAAAATGATTTACTTCTAAAATTTTATCCAAAGAAAACATTTACATAAAATCACATTACTATTTTTAAAAACTGGAAATAATGTATGTTCCAAAAATAGAGAACGGTTACATTGATTATGATAGATTTAGTAATAATATATTTAAATATAAAGATAAACGTGTGTGTATTAATGTATACCTATGTATGTACACACTTACTATATTCATTTTTATTTATTTAGAATATTTTCAGCTGTAAATAACAGAAACCCCAATTCAAATATGGCTTAAACAGTAGAAAATTTTATTAACTCATTTAAGTCCAGATGTAGGACAGTTCTAGGCACAGTATGATCAGCTAAATAATATCAGTGGAGACAGTCTTTTTACCTCTCACTCTGTCAGCCTCATTGTGTTTGTTTGGTCCTCAGGTGGTTTCCCTTTATGATTATAAGATAGCTGCTCCAGTTTACATGATAATGTCTACGTAAACTGAAGGAAGGGGACCATATTTTGTGTGTGTGTGGAATCCCCTTTGCAGAGTCAAAGGATATGATTCTTTATTTTAATGGATATCACCAATTTGTACTTTGTAGCAGTTGCACCACTTTATATTTCCATTAAAAATATATGAAATTGCCTATTTTCCCACACCTGCATCATTCTTATTTCTAGCCTAAATAAGTGAAAAATGGCATCTTATCATACCTTTAATGGTATTACCCTTATTTTGAAAGAGGTTATTAATCTTTTCACATTTAAGGATCATCTGTACTTCCTTTTCTATGAACTATTTACTTTTATCCTTTGCTCATTTTGTTTTCTACTAGGTTGTTAGTATTTTAATGAACTATAGAAATGATCCCTGAAAGTATAGTCTCAGTTGTTAGTATTTAAAAAAACACCTATATATTAAAAAAATTAGCTAAAACTATTTCTTACCAGATTTTCATTTGTCTTTTGATTTTGTGATTTCTTGGTTTTTTTTTAAATGCAGAATTTAAAATATTTGTATAATGTCACATATTTCAGTATTTTTTACAGCTTCCAACTTTTGTGTCATATTTGGAAAGGCCTTTTCCATTTAAAATGTATTTTGTATTTTCTTCTAATGGTCCTATGGTTTGTTATTTCCTTCTAAAATGTTTTATATCAACCTCAACTCTATTTTGTCATAAATGTTGAATAGGAATCCAAAAATAGGATGATAACAGGCCTCCTTTCTGGTCATTCAGAAATAACCAGCTGCAGCCCTACACATATTTGCCCATTTATTCCATTAAAAATCTTGTCTGCTATTGTCATATTTTAGTCACTGCTCACTTTAGATGTGGGATATGTGACACACAATAATCAAGTCCTTCCAGCACAGTGTCCCTCACCTCCACTGAAGCCTAGATCCCTTTCTCCCACAACTCCAGAGGGAAAAAATTACACAGCCCTCCTTCTCCAAGGTCACTAAGCTTCTCGGTCATGCTATCCAATACATCATTCAGCCTCCCAAAGGAATAATGTTTTCTCCCCACTGTTACCAGAAGAGGAGAGCGTGAAGTAATTCAGAATGTCTCTGATACTTTCCCTCTGACATAATATATCAACTCTATTTATATTTGTGTGATATTCTTTTGGATTTTACCCACTCATTGAGTTCTAGATATTACTGCAGAAACTGTGGAGAGAGGAGATGAGAGCAGTAAGTAATGGTTCTCACTCAAGAAAGTCATAGCCTAGTAAAAATAGAAAAGCAAATGGTCCACTTTAATAAAGTGGGACAAATGGTTCATACAGGGTGCTGTGGGAGAAGACAGGAAAGTCACCTCAACCATAGTGGGTGTTCTGAAGACTTAAAGGAAGATGTTACATTAGCAATGGCTTTAATAATAATACTTAAAAAAGATGTGAGGAATAAGTGAGGAGAAAGAATAAATGAGGAAGAAGAAGGAAGAAGAGCATTGCACTCCTTCCCCCCAAACACACACACACACACACACACACACACACACACACACACACGAACACACACACACACACACACACATACACGAACACAGGCATGAAAGAGCAGGAGCCCTCCAGGTCCTGTGAGTGGTTCAGAATGGTTGCCCTTGGGTAGTGACAAGCAATGAGGCTATAGAGGTAGACTGAACCAGGGGATGCCTTGTATGTCTTCCTAAGGACCTTGTACTTGATATTGTCAGTGATGAGAGCTAATGAAACAGTTCAGGCAGGGAGCAAGATAGATGTAAAAGTTTTTTTAAAACCCTCTTTTAATAAGGTATTTTAACATTTTTTATCCTAAGGTCCATTCTGAAGTCTGGTGAAGATTATATGTATATAATATATTATAGGGATATAATATATCATATATATATATATAAAGAGAGAGAGAGAGAGAGAGGGAGAGAGAGAGAGGGAGAGAGGGGGGTGAGAGAGAGATACACATATTTTTTGGACCATGAGATGCACCTAGGTTTTAGAGGAGAAAAATAGGAAAAAAAATTTTGAAGCAAAAAATGTGGCAAAATATTTAATAACATAAATATCATAATATTTCACCAATGTAAGTGCAAACAGAACTCAGCAGCAGCATTAACAACGATTATTCTTCCCAAATTGGGGGGGGGGGTGCATCTTATAGTCCAAAAAATACAGTATATCTCTTCTCAGAATAATAGTTTAAATGCAGAGGAAACCAATCATATTAAATTATAATCATAAAAAATTTTAATGTGTGATATAAAATATCTGATAACACAAAAATTAATAAAGTGAATAGAAGTAAGTCAAATAACTATCATAATGTAAAAATACTGATGAGCATAAGTAAGATATCTGCAACAAGCACAATTTGACATGAACTATTTATGATTTCTGGTGGTAACATGGTTACAGATATTATGAATACCTTTGTGCTTTCAAGCCTATATTCAGAATGAAAAGAAATACTAAATTTCAATTAAATATAAGCTAAAATAAAGATGTAATTTTTCCCATCCAATTCTCAGATCCTCCAAATTCTATATAACAGTGTAAAAGAAAGACTCTAAGGATTAAAATAGGGATAATGACCTCAATTAAAAATCTATTTTACTAGTTAGAGGAGAAGAGATGATGGTATGAATATTAATAGCTAATATTAATTGAGCACTTAACTATGTTTTAGGCACTATTCAAAGTACTTTACATAATTGTCCAATCTAAAGAATTAGGGCTATTGTTAATCTACACTTTACAGGTGAAGGAACTGAAGGACAGAGAGCTAAAAAACCTCATTTAGTTTTGAGTACCAAGATTAGTTTTGAACTGAGGTAGTTTGACGTGAGGACTTCACTCTTATTATTGAAGCAATGGAAACCGTGGTAAAAGAATGTATTAGAAGCACATCAGAAATAGAATGAACAGGACATGGAGAAGCAGGAAGATAGAAGAATTTGCAAAGAAGCCCAGATAAAGTGGGGACATTGTAAAAATATTTGCCACCCATTTTTTCCCCTTCCTGTTAATTCCTTACCCTCTTACCCCAGTAGACTTTTGGTCATTAAGGGATAAACCAGGAGACTGAGGCTTATTGCCTCTGGCAAAATAGAGAAAACACTATCTAGGAAATTGGCATATGTTATAAATATTTTTCTGGGCTGAAGGAGAGAAAAAAGGAGTAAGAAAGTGAGAGATCCCATCCAAGTAATCTTGCTCCCTTTTTTGGATCAAAACTTGGCTGAGAGAGGTTAGAGTAGAAAAATCCAGACAAATCTCAGAGAATCAAAGGATACTGGGGCTGGTGCTCTGATTCCTGTGTAGCATGAATACTAAGAAAGTATTAGGAGAGTTCTTCTTATTCTGGCCCTATATCCAATATGTTGTCAGTGCAGTTCAGCAGCAATGACTGTTAAGGTACCCAGACTAAGGGCATCCATATTGGATCCTGAACTATTCAGATAAAAAGCAGAGAAAGCATCCAAGAGCCACCAGGTAACCAAAGGGGACAGCATGTTAAATGGTTTGCTGGATTGGCTACTGGATTTAGATGAGGATGATAAAGCACAAGGACCTCATAACTGGAGGCAATAGTGTAGCCATCAATAGCAGGTGTCAGCATGATCCTCCAAAAACCAGATAACCAGCAATATATCAGTGGCTTCCAGTACAGGACACTCAGTTACCCAGAAGCCCAACTAAGTTAAAGCAGATGCATCAAGAGGAAAGGATGATATCCTGAGACCAACCAAAACAAACCACCTCAACAAGAAGCCTGTAAGGTAGGACCAGAATATCCTCTGCAATGCCAGGAAGCTAAGTGAACCTCTTTGCTCCAGATTCATCTAGAAGGACAGAAAGGTGGTAGGGGGAGAACCTTTCTGAAGTGAGAAACGCTGAAAAAGAATAATAGGCCCCCCAAAACCTGAGTGTTTTTTGGTGATGTCTAATTTATTTTTATTTTTTAAATTTTGGTAAAAAAACATAAAATGTACCATTTTAACCATTTTTAAATGTACATCTCTGTAATATCAACATATTCACATTGCTGTGCAACATATGTCTAGAATGTTTTCATTTCGAAAAATTGAAACTCTACCCACTGAACAACTTTTAATCCACACCCCTCTTCACTAACGCCACCATCCACAGCCATGGCCAACAACATTTTACTTTCTGTTTCTATGACTTTGATTACTTCGGATACTTCATAAACTGAAATCATATGGAAAATAGGTAGGTTTGAGTGGCAGGCTCGAGCATTTTCCTTTGTTGAGGGGTAGAGGTTTAAAAGCAAGGTGAGATCAGTTAAAGAGAGTAAATAAGTTACATCTCTTCAACCCCAGTTTGTGACTATTACAACCCAAATCCACTATGTGAAAATTGCACCATGGATTCCAAGAAAGAGAGAGAACCATCAGACTCTAGATCCTGACTCTAGGGCTGAAGAGCAATATGGATATCAGCTGAGCCTTGTCTCTTGCAAGGCCAACGTATCTCCACCATGGATTTCTTAGGCCTTTCAACTGTTCTTAATTGCCACATACTAGCTGCATGTACTCCTTTTACCCTGGCTTTGGAGTCCATTCTCTAAATGTGCCTCACTTACTATACTTAGGACCTGAGTTGTCTCTGCCCATCCTCCTCTGCAAAGTCTCAATATTTTGAAAATTCAGAGTTCAGACAAAGGGACATCCCTTTACGAGCTTTGCATGCCATTTCTTTCACAGGTTTCTGGCCCTGGTCTCAGGCTGACTTGGGTCTCTAATCTAAGATTTACAATCACTCTTTAAGGTAGATATTGGCTGCGTCTAAAATCTTGGGCATCCTAGACAGGTTCTGAATGACTACACCATAAATATTACTATGGGACTGTGTCTGTCTACAAGTCCAGGTAGCTATGGCACATAATTAGATCAACTCTTAGAAAGCCAAGGAAATCAAGTCTGATTACTCTGTGGGTAGACTTCAAGGCCATCTCAGCTCTAGGAGTTCAGTCATTTCAGGTTTCAATGAAACTTTCTCAGTTCAAGGAATCATCAACAGCATCATTATTAAGCAGATATTTGGCCTTCTCTGAAAATAAAATGAGACCTCGTACCCTGTTGGTTGACAATTTATCTGTCATGTTGTATCACAAATTTCTAAGACAGTTATCATAAATGTTTTCTTTTATAACTTGCCAATATTTTTTTACTAGCATAAAATAATTCCTGTGTATTCACATAACAGATTAGATAACGCATCTTGCTAAAGCCATTTGTGTACTTGGTCTTCCTGGAAGCTATTCCAGCAGTTTTAATTTAATCTGTTATTCTTAAAGGGTATACTAGATAGAGATCTAGTACAGGGCCTCATTGCCAGTAGCACTCAATTAATGGTAGTTGAAAATAAAATGTTGATAATAATACTATATCTAAATTTATTCCATACCATATCAAAGTAAGAACTAAAACAAAGTGCCTTTAACTTTCTAATAAAGTAGAAAATCTGCCATAGTCTTAAATCCAGGATCTTTCAAAACTCTGATGTCTAAAAAAAATACTGTCAAGAATCTGGAACTCTTGACTTAATCAAATTATTTCACCAGATCAAAGGATAATATGCTAGGATGCCATTATTTAATTTCTTTCTAGAATAATTTGTAGCAATATATTTTTTAAATTAAAAAACCTATTCAATAAAAATCTATTTTAACTCTATATGTAAGGCTATGTACTCTGAAGCAGTTTAACTTGATCAGAAAAATGAATCTCCTGGGATCTGAAATCTTGTAAGATACAGACTCATTTTAGGCCCTGACTTTCCTAAATCCAAACACGCTGCAAAGATCAAGTCAGCTGTAATGAGCATGGCCCACAGCCACATTGTGATTTTGGGAGCACATAGTTGGCTGGGCTGCACTGCAGTCTGTCTTAGAGAACTCTAGCCAGGATCTTGCCAGCAGTAAGTAACAAGATGTCTTGATAGTTGCCTCAGTGAGTCTTGTTGCTTTGAGTAATAAAAATAGCCAAGAACTTTTGATCAAAGATTTATTAGTAACAAAAGTTTAAAACTTAAAAATTTGGAGTTTCATTAGTTTAAAAATTTGCACTGATATGCAAATTTTTCACTGAAATGGTATGAACACTTTGAAAAATAGTTTGGCTATTTCTTAAAAAGTAAAAATACTCATCATATGACCTAGCAATTCTACACCTAGGTATTTACCCAAGAGAAATAAATACATATACCCACAAAAGATCTGTTTGTGAATATCCAGAGTTGTTTTACTCATAGGATCCCTAAACAGGAAACAGCCTAAATGTCCATCACCTGGTAAATGGATAAACAAATTGTGCTATATCCATAAAATAGAGAACCAACCGAACAATTACTGATATGTACAACAACTTGGATGATTTTTAAGACTGGTGGTAAATGGAAAAAGCCAGACACAAAAGGCTCCATTCTGTTGATCTACTTATATGACATGCTAGACAAAGGCAAAACTCTAGGAACAGACACAAATCAGTGGCTGCCAGGAAGTGGGGGTAGGTAAAGAGACTGACAACAAAGTGGCATGAGGGAAAGTTTTGTGGTAATGGAAATATTCTCTATCTTGAACACATGTACAACTGTGTATGTCTGTCCCAACTCTTTAAACTTTACATTTAAAAGGGCACATTATATTTTATATAAACAAGATGTCAATAAACCAACTGTTAAGAAAGAGAATCTGGGGCAATGTATGGGAGAAAGATAAAACAAGAATGACCATAGGCTGATATGGTTAGAACTGGGTGATGGATCATGGAATTTCACTGAACTATTTTCTCTACTTCTGAATATGTTTAAACTTGCTCATAATTAATGGTTAATTTTTTTGCACTATAAACTGTTAGGCTTGTGCCATTAATACCCCTTCAACCATCTTACCCCACCTTTCCCTGGGACAAAGCATAAAACTTGTGGAACTTCCACACAATTGGTCAATGAAAAAAGTCCACTGGCTATTTTTTCAACATATATACATGAATTAGCAATTATGAAACTACCTTAAAAGCCATAGTCAATAAAATTATGGTCAGAATTTTTAAAAATTAAGTTCATTAGAAGCAAAAATACTGAAATGTATCTCTGAGATATTTCTCTCAGTCTCTAGAGTTTACCTAATTATGAGACAAAACATTTATTTAAACACAACAAAATGAAAAGAATAAAGCTCTAATTATTCATTACACCATTCATTCAATAAACATCTCTAAGTGTCTACTACACATTAAACATACCATAATCTCTCTTCTGAGAAAACGTACAAATTAAATACAACCAGCTACAACAGAATTTCTAGGTGTGTAAAGTAGAAAAATTAATACTGCCTCAAATGGAAAGTAGATATATATGCCTGGGCAGAGGCAGAGGACTAGAAGAGAATCTATAGGTACTTACACCTAGAAAGATGAATTAGAAGTTTCCTTGGCTAGGAGAAAGTTGTGGAAGGGAGTGTAGGGGATAAGGGAGAAAAAGAAAGGGAGCAGAGTCCACGAAAATACGACAGCACAAACGAAGAAATGAAAGGAGAAATACAAAAGCCTATCTGGGGACTGCCTGGAATAATTGTACAGAATCAGCAAAGCCAAACTGAATAATTTATTTATAATCAATGCCCAGTCTGTCACTGTCAAGTCAATGAACTGTGCAGTTTATAAATGCATATTACTAACGAGTTCATGGATTTATTCTACAGAGAAACCGGTTTTGTCCCATTATCACAAGGTATGTCTACAACTCTGGTCACCTTGTCTGCAAAGGTGCATTGTTAACCTTGAGGCAAGACTCTGGAAATACATTTATATATATATATATATATATATATATATATATATATATATATATATATATACTGCCTTTGTTGGAAAACCAATTTATACTTCAGGTCATCATTATTTTTGCCTATAAACAAGTGAATTTAAGATACACTCTTTTTAGACTTTCCTTAGCATTCTGGAAAGAGTCATAGAGGAGAGGATAATTTGCTAGTTAAATTTATGAGATTACATAAACAGTAATCAAAGATCACCTAAGTAATAGCCTAAACAGCACAAAATTATGTTGTTATTAAAAGTCTGTTTCTTTTAAGTAAAAATAGTCAGTCAGAGAAAGACAAATACCATATGATTTCACTCCTGTAGAATATAATGAACAAAATGAACTAACAAGCAAAATAGAGACAGACTCATAGACAAAGAGCAGGATGACAAGTAACAGGGAGGTAAGGGGGTGGAGGTATTGAGTAAAAAGAGAAAAGGACACATAGACTTCAACAACAGTGTGGTAACTGCAGGGGGTGAGCAGGTATAAGGGTGATAAATGATAACAGAAAAAACAGAATTAAAAATAAATTAAATTAAAACATAAAAACCTTGCTTCTTTGTTTCACCTGCCTAAAATCTTGCTGCTGGTATGGTTGAGGCTAAATTCATGATACAGACCACAATGATTACCATTATGACCTTTTAGTGAGGAAAAAGAAGTTTTTCTCCTCATTATATGATACTAGTGAGGATCAACCCCATTCTTTCTTCTTCATGCACTACCACCTATGGAGGGTTGAGTGGGCTTTTATTTCTGACTAATATGTAGAATACCAATTTTTTAAATAGCAAATACTAACTACATTGCAAAACAATTATTTCAGTAGTATTTAACTGATTATGATGTAAATTGTTAAAGAAATCTCTTTTTTTATTGTTGTTCAAGTACAGTTGTCTCTATTTCCCCACCACCCTTCTCCCTTGTGCCATCCACACCTACCTCCCACCCTCAATCTTACTCCTCTCTGGCTTTGTCCACGGGTCCTTTATACATGTTCCTTGATGACCCTTCCCTTCTTTCCTCTATTATCTCCCTTCCTCCTCCCCTCTGATTACTGTCACTTTGTTCTTTATTTCAATGTCTCTGGTTATATTTTGCTTGTTTGTTTTGTTGAATGGGTTCCACTTATAGGTGAGATCATATGGTATTTGTCCCTCATCACCTGGCTTATTTCACTTAGCATAATGCTCTCCAGTTCCATACATGCTGTTGTGAAGGGTAGGAGTTCCTTCTTTCTTTCTGATGCATAGTATTCCATTGTGTAAATGTACCATGGTTTTTTTGATCCACTCATTTATTGATGGACACTGAGGACACTTGGGTATTGTAAATTGTGCTGCTATGAACATTGGGTTGCATAGGTTCTTTAGCATTAGTGATTCAGGATTTTTAGGGTATAATCCCAGCAGTGGAATTGCCAGGTCAAAAGGCAGTTCCAGTTTTAGGTTTCTTTTGAGGAAATTCCATACTGTTTTCCACAGTGGCTGCACCAATCTGCATTCCCACCAAAAGTGCACTAGGGTGTCCTTTTCTCCACAACCTCCCCAGCACTCATTCTTTGTTGATTTATTGATGATAGCCATTCTGACCAATGTGAAGTGGTATCTCATTGTGGTTTTAATTTGCATCTCTCTGATAGCTAGTGATGATCAACATCTTTTCATAAGTCTCTGGGCCCTCTGTATGTCCTCCTTGGAGAAGTATCTGTTCAAGTCTTTTGACCATTTTTTAATTGGCTTATTTGTCTTCCTGGAGTGGAGTTGTGTGAATTCTTTACATATTTTGGAGATCAAACCCTTGTCTGAGGTATCATTGGCAAATGTATTTCCCCATATAGTTGGTTCTCTTTTCATTTTAATGCTGTTTTCTTTAGCCAGGCAGAAGCTTTTTAATTTGATGAGGTCCCATTTGTTTATTCTTTCCTTTATGTCCCTTGCTTTAGGGACATAATCAGTGTGCTTTAGGGGACATATCAGTGAAGATATTGCTATGTGGAATGTTGGAGATTTTCCTGCCCATGTCTTCCTCTAGGACTTTTACGGTGTCACGACTTATATTTAACTCTTTTATCCACCTTGAATTTATTTTTGTGTATGTTGTAAGTTGGTGATAGAGTTTCATTTTTTTGCATGCATATATTTTCCCATATGGTTGGTTCCCTTTCCATTTTGCTGATATTTTCTTTAGCTGTGCAGAAGTTTTTTATTTTGATGAAGTCCCATTTGATGATATACATTCTTATACATTGAAGAGCACATTGATAATGCTTCAGCAGGGCCAGCACCACCATGTTTTTTTTTTTTGTTTTGTTTTTGGCAGGCATCGTTGGCGTCTTGGCCTAGGCTGTGCAGCTGCGAAGCTGGATCCAAGTTTGACATATGGAAACTTTGAAAGACATTACCAGGCAACTGAAGTCAAACAAAAACATCCAGCAAATTACCAAGCCTATGAAAATGATGGCACCAGTAAAATATACCTGAGCTGAGAGGGGGCTGAAACCAGCTTCAGTGTATGGAACAGGATCTTTGACTCTGTATGAAAAAACTGATATGAAGGTGCCTGAAGACAAGAAGAAACCTTATTAGTACACCCTGAGAGGACTATCCCCTTTGTGGTGCTACCCATTCCTTGGTTGCTAAACAGATGAAAAGTGAAGTGGCTATGTTCAAAGTAGCAAGAAAAGAAGTTGATTGTTGGAATTGGTGATAAAATTAGGGGTATATTCATAGGACTCATTCTGACCAGTTTCTGGTGACATTCAAAGAAGTGGGAAGAAATCCCCTTACTTTTATAGATGTATCAATCATTGCCCTGGAATTATTAAATTTTGGATATGAATTTGATGAAGGCCTATTGTCTTTCATCGATTCAGGTCTGTCATCTCCTACAAGACAGAAGAAAAACCCATCTTTTCCCTTAGTAGCATGCAAGTGCTGAGAGCATATCTACGATGTCATTGATGCTGAAATGCCGTAGAGTCACCAGGAATACAATCTGGCCAACACCACCCACTATTCTCTGAAGGAATCCACCATAAGTGAGCAAAGTGCCAGGGTGACAGCCATGGACAATGCGAGCAAGAATACTTTTGAGATGACTGACAAATTGACTTTGACTTTCAACCATACCCGCCAAGCTGTCATCACAAAGGAGTTGATTGAAATCATCTCTGGTGCTGCAGCTCTGGATTAATGAAAGTCAGGTTTCATGCTCAATAAAGAAATAAAGAAGGAAAATTCAGCCAGCTGACTTTGTTTTTAGCTTAATGCTGTCCTGATCAGAGGAAATTACTGGTCCATTTTTTAAGTTACTAAAGAAAAGATATTTGTAAATTATCTTATGACAAAAAACTTACAGTAAAAAAAAAATAAATAAAAAAGAGCACATTGATGCTTCTAAATTAAATTCCAAGGAGAGAATAAATTAGGGGGATGGGTCTACTTATCCTTGTGGGTGATAAGTAGCAGCAACTTAATGCTTTATATCATTTGATGAGTCAAAAGATAGACAAAACATTTCATTGGGCAGAGTGAGAGGAGTCAGATTTTTTTTTTTTTTTAAATAAAGGAATCTACTGGGAAGAAACACAGATGGTCAGTTTTAGGAGAAATGTAGTCAAAGGATCAGGCCCCAAAACACATTTCTACTACACAGGCACACTTGAGCCTATTTAAAAGTGCACATTAGTAGGGGTGAAGAGAGTTCAGGCCAGTTAGTCCTTGGCACCTCAATCAAGATTGCCAGCAAAGTTATCAATTAATGTTGCAGTGGTTTCGGTAATGTATACACGTGTCAAATAGGATCTATACTGAGTCTGCCACTTCATTTTACATGCAATCCTGAACACCTGTCAGGTCGTGATGATTTTCAGTCACTACTGACCAAGGATAAATTTTAACAGGTGACAGGCTTTGGATCAAATTACCAATTCCCTGAGGCATCCAATCCTCTCAATCCTAAGTATTTTTGGCATGATTTATATGTTCTTTAGCTTCCTTTATAATGTAATTTAGAGTTATGTCAATTCCAGTACTATTCTTGAAACGTGAGAAAACACTTAGTGTTCAGTTTTCAAGATCTCCTTAGCAGAAAACTATAAACAATGGAACTTAAAAAAAAAAGTTAATGTTGTAAAACAGGAAGAGAATATTTGATAACTCAGACCATTGTCTTTGTATTCAATATGATTATCCGTAAGGGTAGAATTGATGGATACTTTCAAATATGTGTTAAATAAGATTAAGGAAATTTCTTAACAATGATTCATACTAAGATTAATCTTTTGAAATGGAGATTTAAAATTCTAAATTTTATAATCTAAAAGTATCATAGGAACACAAATCCCTTTCTAGCACATCTTCAGAAAATAAAAAAAAAAAAGCAGTTACAGCCTCTGTCCTATTTGCCAAACATAAATCACTGTTCCCTCTATGACAGTGGAAGTCCAGTCATTTGCTGAGCCCTTTTAAGCATGTTATCATAGGGTAAGGCTCAGCAATGCTGGTACTATTATTCTTTATTGCTCAGCTTGTCCACTTGACTGGTGATTTGTGGCTGTTTTTCTAAGGTGTTGAAGTTAAGTAACTAGCCCCTGAGTTCTTTTTCAAATAGAAGTTTAGTGTTTGTTCATTTCCAGCAATTCTGTATTAGTTAAAAATAAAGTTCTACAATAATTACAATAATTTCTATATTGACTGTAGAATTTATTTTGTCACCATTGTCAAATGAAAAATAAATTCTATTTTAAGAGATCTCAGATTTTAAATAAAATCGTGGTTGTATTATTGCTTTAATACTTAGCAAAATAAAAGCAGGCAATTCTATGTTCTTATAAATTAGATATGAATTTTTAGTTTATGAATCTAAACATCTGGGGATAGCTGATTTATAAGGATAAGGTAAAAACTAATTAGCATGGGACTCAAAACCCTTCACAATCAGGCTTTAGCTTTCCCAGATTTACTTCTTTATACCGACCTTCCCTACTCCATACCTTACACTATTGAACACTCGGGTATTAGCAATTTTCAGAAAACAGTGATTATTTCCACACCTTCAAGCCTTTGCTAAGATTGTTTCTTCTGCCAGAAATGCCCCCTGGCCTGGCAAAATCCTCAAACTTCTGATCCTTTGCTTCTCTTTCTCAGCAGTTGATGAGAAATACTATTCCCCAGAAATCTGAGTTATCTTTGATGGACCCTCTCCTTCCCCTCTCCAAATCTAGTCCAACACCAAATGTTGTTGGTGTTATTAAAATCCCGGAATGCAGATGGTGAAAGACAAATACCATATAATGTCACCTATAAGTGGAACCTAATCAACAAAAAAAAATAAGTGAGCAAAATAGAACCAGAGACATGAAAATGAAGAACAAACTGACAATAACCAGAGAGGATGGGGGAGGAGGATAACAGGGAAAGAAGGGGAAGGGACAAGTCAAGGAACATGTATAAAGGACCCATGGACAAAGACAATGGGGGCATTGGGGAGAAGGATTGAATGTGGAAGATGTGGGGTGGGTAGGGCAGGGTAAAGTAATGGGGGGAAAATGGGGACAACTGTAATTGAACAATAATTTTAAAAAGTTGTTACAAAAAGAAAAGTGTACAGTAGAAAAAAACATTTTTGAAATAAACTGTCTTTATAATTCTGAGTAAGAATAAAATTTAAAAAGCTCAACAAAAATTCCAGGATCCAACTACTTCTTTTTATTTCCACTGCAATACAGCTAGTCAGAGTCACCACCATATTTTGCCAAGACAACTAGGGTAAGACTAACTTCTTTTTCTGTTTCTACTCTTCCCTGAATACATATCTGGAAGGAACTAAAGTGCCTCATCTGAGGCCAACACTGAAAATCTACATTCACAACCTTGGTATATTGTGGTGAGCCAGATGTTAAATCTGAGCCAGTAATTCTAAACTTGGCATATCTATAGGAGTTGTTTGATAGAAAGCTAAAACCTATATGAGGAGATGAAAGTAGTTATGGGTACCTAGTTATTTTAAGTAGATGTGGGTTCAAGTAAATTCCCAAGACAGAATTGTCTACCTGTCACCTGCTGCCACGAATATATGGATAAGTCCTCACATGGAGGTGGTATTTTAACTCATGAGAATGCCAAAGGAAATGATGTTGTGAGAGAAGAGAATGAGGACAGAACCTTGGGGTTCCATATTAAGGGGGTGGGAAGAGAAATCAGAAAGCAGACAGAATCACAAATAGGAGAACCAAGACACTAGCGTGTGAATGTGTATTTATTTGTATTACAAAATTGATTTGCTTCTGATAGATTCTAGAAGATCTAGATAATAGAATTCTAGATTTAAAAATATACTTAGGTAAAGCTGGCAAATGTGTGTAACTGGAAGATGAAGGACTATAAAAACAGGAAAGAAGAATAGTGTTAAAGAAGCAGACATGAGATGATTTTGCACCAGATAAAATGGTGAACTATATTTAAATATTAATGTCTTTAATATATATATATATAGAACTAGAAAGATCTTAGAAATAGAACTCTCAGGTATATTATCCCATGAACCAGTTTTTCTGAAGGGTAAATAGACTCCATTTATGAAATAGTAAGTAATATTAATGCCTATAAAAATCAAACAATACAGAAAAATAAAGTAGCAAGTAAAAACCATCTAGAATGTCCCCCACAGAGCCATACTGTTAACATTTGAGTGAACATTCTTTTAGAAATGTATAGTCTTTCTCTCTCCTCCCAACACACACTTAAGTGTACTGCAGGGGTCAGCAAGTTAACACAGAGGCCTGTTGCTGTAAATAAAGATTTATTGGAACATAGCCATGTTCGCTTGTTTGCACATTGTCTATAGCTACTTTTGCAGTACAACAGGAGAGCTGAGTAGTATGACAGATTGTATGACTGGTAAAACTTAAAAGATTTATTACCTGGCCTTTTACAGCAAAAGTTTGCTGAACTTGTTATGCAGAATCATATTACACATGCTGTATTATAAACTGTTTTTTCACTCAGCAATATATTATTAACATTTTGCAAATCAGTAAATGTAGATTATTTTAATGGCTGCAGAGAATTTCATTATATAAAGGAGCATAGTTTATTTAATAAATCTCTATTGATGGATATGTGGTGTTCTAATTCTTCTATAAAATAATCAGTGCTGCCACGAACCACCTTACCTAGAAATCTTACCACACTTGATTATTACCTTTAGCTACATTCTCAGAGAGAGAATTGTGGGGTCAAATGCTCCATATATATTACATTTGAAACATATTTACAAACTGCTTTCCAGAATGAATTGAGTAATTTTCACTTCATCAAAAGAGAATAAGAGCGCGCATTTTCTCTATTCACTTGCCAATGCTGATCAGAAGCATGTGTTTTGAATTATTGAAAAAAGATGTATCAGTTGTTTCCATTTGCATTGTCTGCTTCTTACTGAGGTAATACATCTTTCATGATTATTGGCTATTTAGGCTTCTTTCTTTGTGAAATAATGTACTGTATTACATTATACTTACATAAATGCATGTAAAATGTATGTTTATGTATGTAAATGTATATTAAATGTATGTAATTGTATATATAAATAACATAAATGTATGTCATGTACTTTGCCAATTTTTCTGTTGGAGCATTTTTTAAAATGATTTGTAAGTGTGCCATATGTTAAATAATTCAACAAATATCTACTAAAGATAAAAGATGTAGGGAATATGGCTATACTCCATCTAAAGAAACAAACAGGTATAGGTATAGTTCCTGCCTTCACAGTGACAATGTAATAAAAAAGGAGTTATTATTTTGTTTGACATATAAAATGTAAAGAGTTTCCTAAAGTTCAGTTAATTATTTCATAAACATGTTTTAGGAAGAGCAATGTCATGAACAGGTCAATTCATTTGAAAATGAATATAAGCACAGGAATATGAGGCTTGTCTCTAAAGCCTGTACATTAATTAACAATCCTACTAATCAAATTTTTAAATTTTCTAGAATGTTAATGCTAGTTTTTTTGTGGTCAGAACAACCTTTTTTTCTTATGTTTCTAATGCTTATAAACCTCAAACAATACAGAAAAACATAAAGGAGAAAGTAAAAGCTACCTAAAATTCTCTGCACAAACATGCTTTTATGTTTATTTTCAGTTTCCTCACTAGTACTTAAACATATCTGAAGCAAATGGCAGGGAATGAGAATGATCAAAAAGCCAAGCAAAGAAAGGGAAATCTGTTCAGAGGACAGCAGAATACAATAGAACCACCACCCCCTGTTCTTGAAGTTTTTTCTGGGGTTACAAAAACAGTTAAGAATTGAATTTCATGTACAAAATTGCACTTTGAAATTCTACAATGCCTGGTTTGATCATTTACTATATCTTTGCAAAATAAAACAAATAAAAGAACAGCTTCACATTTAAATTTAGAGAACCTGAATAAATATTGTTGCACATGAAAAAAATTTTTAAAAATTCTAAACACTGTTTCATTACCTGTTATAAAATATAATAGTCTAATAGCCTACCATAAGCTTATAGTGCTTACAAAATGTACAAGGGAAATTGATGATCAAACTACTGATGACAGATATTTATATCTAATTCACAAAACTATTCCTAATTTTATATATATATATAGATATACATTCCAGGATTACCCACAAGTATGTCCTCCTATTAATACTTATTGCAGTTACATATGCACATTGAAAGGAGATATGCCCTTTCACCTTCTATGTACTATTCAGAAATATTAGAGTATCACCAGCTGCCAGAAAGGTCACACTGAATTTTGGGTGCTAATTGTGGCAGACTCATGTACATCACTTAATTTAAAAATAAGGGTGTCATTTTAAATCTTCATTCTAATCTAATTTCTTCTGCAATTAAATGAAAACTAAATGAAATGAAAACTAAAACAAAGTTTAGTAAGAGGCCATGTTTATATGCACTCCTCCCTCTATGCAAAATGTGATTGGTATATATACGCAGCATGTGAAACTTGATAGAGAAATTAGTTAGTTGAAACCTCAAGTCAAGTTTGATTGGTAGTACGTAGCTACCACTTGATTCCCACTGACTATTAAGAATAGAGCCTTGTGCATGCATGTCCCAGGCTTGGATTTGGAACATAATGTGGCATGTAGGGTGAGGTCAATGTGGGGTTAGGGGGCAAGAAATATTACTCTTTTAACAAATGGTGTTGAGTATAAAGTTAATGCTAAGATACATTATCTTTCCAAGACCAATTTAAGTACTTGTATTTTAGTACATGTGATAAACGTTCTCAAATTCTAATCAGTAAATTCTGGACCTGGGTTTCATTGAAATTCATAATTGAAGTATCTATTAAAAACAGCTTAAGTAAAATAATGTGGTACATAAAATAATGACATTTGTCATATTTTAAAAAAACTTAAGCACTTTAACCTAAAAATTCACTGAGTTACAGCTACACTGTACTGACTCCCCAAAATGCTATTTGCTTTCACAGGTTGGAGCCATAGCTCCTTTTTCCTTGAAGTGAAATTTCCTTCAATTCCCTCTCAGTTTCAAAGTCTTTTCAATGCCTAAAGTATACCTCCAAGAAGCCATCCCTTTCCATTTTCCCAGCTGAATTTATTTGTTCTTCAATCTTCTTTCAGCACCATACACATGATCTCTATTCTCCATTTATTACATTATGTCTTGAGGCATACTTAGTTGTTTACACTTCAGCATCTCTCACTAGATTGGCTTAGAAGTAGTAAACTACTTGAAGGCAAGAAATGATTTTATTAATCCAGCCATTCTGTTAAATGCCTAGCACACTAAATGCTCAAAATGTTCATCAAATTCAATTCAATAAACTTTTTCTAAAAACCTACTATGTGCGAGACATCATACCAGTGTGCCAGGTATTTTTCATTGACAGTCATCAATACATTCACACATTTATGTTCTCCCTTGAACCACAGGGACTAATACCTTGAAAACAACATTTTCCAAAGTCCATTGCTAAATTGGTTCTGGCTAGATTCTGCCATTTGAAGGTACTCATGTGAGGCTATCAGGCAGGAATTAGATAGGCACTATTCTTTGTATGTTCTGGCAGCCACAAAGCCTCTGGTCTGACAAGGCCATTAGGAGCATTGGCTCCTGTTCTCTGGTTAATAAAATCTTCCCCCTGTGCTCCGCTCACAATTCTTACCATTTCCCTATTAAAACAAACAGACACATGCACACAAACAACCACAAACCCTCCCAAAATACTTGTGTTGAAAAACCGAATGTGGTTTCTAATTGAACTCTAACTGCTGTAGCTAGATGCTGGGGATGTAAAGATTTCCCAGCCAAATAGAGTAGGAGATGACAAATTTCTTTTCTTTTTTTTTTAATTAATTTTTTTGTTGTTCAATTATAGTTGTCTGCATTTCCCGCCCCCCAGTCACCCCACACCAGCCAAACCCACCTCCCTCCCTTGCTTCCACGCACCCCCTCCTTGGCTTTGTCCATGTGTCCTATATAATTGTTCCTGAAAACCTTTCCCCCCATTATCCCCACCCACCTCCCCTCTGGTTACTGGTTACTATCAGATTGTTCTTAATTTCAGTGTCTCTGGTTATATTTTGCTTGCTTTTTTCTTTTGTTGACTAGGTTCTACTTAAAGGTGAGATCATATGGTATTTGTCCCTCACCACCTGGCTTATTTCACTTAGCATAATGCTCTCCAGTTCCATACATGCTGGTGTGAAGGGTAGGAGCTCCTTCTTTCTCTCTGCTGCATAGTATTCCATTGTGAAAATATACCACAGTTTTTTGATCCACTCATTTACCGATAGGTACTTAGGTTGCTTCCAGTACTTGGCTATTGTAAATTGTGCTGCTATGAACATTGGGGTGCATAGGTTCTTTAGCATTAGTGATTCAGGATTTTTAGGGTATAATCCCAGCAGTGGAATTGCCAGGTCAAAAGGCAGTTCCAGTTTTAGGTTTCTTTTGAGGAAATTCCATACTGTTTTCCACAGTGGCTTGCCAGTCTGAATTCACCAACAGTGCAGTAGGGTTCTCTTTTTTCCACAACCTCGCCAGCACTCATTCTTTGTTGGTTTGTTTATGATGGCCATTCTGACCAATGTGAAGTGGTATCTCATTGTGGTTTTAATTTGCATCTCTTTGATAGCTAGTGATGATCAACATCTTTTCATATGTCTCTGGGCCCTCTGTATGTCCTCCTTGGAGAAGTGTCTGTTCAAGTCTTTTGACCATTTTTTAATTGGCTTATTTGTCTTCCTGGAGTGGAGTTGTGTGAATTCTTTACATATTTTGGAGATCAAACCCTTGTCTGAGGTATCATTGGCAAATGTATTTCCCCATATAGTTGGTTCTCTTTTCATTTTAATGCTGTTTTCTTTAGCCAGGCAGAAGCTTTTTAATTTGATGAAGTCCCATTTGTTTATTCTTTTCTTTATGTCCCTTGCTTTAGAGCCATAATCAGTGTGCTTTAGGGGACGTATCAGTGAAGATATTGCTGTGTGGAATGTCAGAGGTTTTCCTGCCCATGTCTTCCTCTAGGACTTTTATGGTGTCACGACTTATATTTAAGTCTTTTATCTACCTTGAATTTATTTTTGTGTATGCTGTAAGTCAGTGATCACGTTTCACTTTGTCTGCATGTAGCTATCCAGATCTCCCAACACCATTTGTTGAAGAGGCTATTTTTATTCCATTTTATGTTGCTGCCCCCTTTGTCAAATATTAATTGATCATTGAGATACGGGTTTATTTCTGGGCTCTCTGTTCTGTTCCATTTGTCTATGTGTCTGATCTTGTGCTAGTGCCAGGCTGTTTTGATTACAGTGGCCTTGTAATACAGTTTTATATCAGTTCTTGTGATCCCTCCTACTTTGTTCTTCTTTCTCAAAATTGCTGCAGCTATTAGGGGTCGTTTATGGTTCCATACAAAATTCTGAAATGTTTGTTCTATATCTGTGAAATAGGTCATTGGTACTTCAATAGGGATTGCATTGAATTTATAAATTTCTTTGGGTAGTATGGACATTGTGATGATGTTAATTCTTCCAATCCATGAGCATGGTACATGCTTCCATTTGTTTTGGTCTTCCTTAATTTCTTTCTTCAATGTTGTGTAGTTTTCCGAATAAAGATCTTTTACATCCTTGGTTAGGTTTATTCCTAGTTACTTTATTTTTCTTGTTGCTATATCAAATGGGATTTTTTCTTGATTTCTGTTTCTGATATTTCACTGTTGATATAAAAAATGCCTTTAATTTCTGAATATTGATTTTGTATCCCACTGTTTTACCAAGTTCATTTATTAGGCTGAGTAGTTTTTTGGTGGAGTCTAGGATTTTCTATGTACACTCTCATGTCATCTGCAAACAATGACAGTTTTGCTTCCTCCTTTCCAATTTGGATGCCTTTTATTTCTTTTTCTTGTCTGATTGCTGTGGCTAAAACTTCCAATACTATGTTGAATAGGAGTGGTGAAAGTGGCATCCTTGTATTGTTCCTGATCTTAGTGGGAAAGCTCTAAGTTTTTGACCATTGAGTATGGTGTTGGCTGTAGGTCTCCAGAATATGGCCTTTATTATGTTGAGGAATGCTCCTTCTATTCCCACTTTGCTAAGTGTTTTTATCATAAATGGGTGCTGTACCTTATCAAATGCTTTTTCTGAATCTATTGCTATGATCATGTGATTTTTGTCTTTCCTTTTGTTTATGTGATATATTATGTTTATTGATTTGCCAATATTGTACCATCCTTGCATCCCTGGGATGAATCCCACTTGGTCATGGAGTATGATCTTTTTAACATATTACTAGGTGCAGTTTGCCAATATTTTGTTGAGGATTTTAGTGTATGTGTTCATCAGTGATATTGGCCTGAAGTTTTCTTTCTTTGTTATATCTTCATCTGGTTTTGGGATTAGGATGACGCTGGCTCATAAAAAGAGTTCAGGAGTCTTCCCTCTTCTTGGGTTTTTTGGAATAGTCTTTGAAGGATAGGGGTTAGTTCATCCTTAAATGCTTTGTAAAATTTTCCTGTGAAACTGTCTGGTCTAGGGCTTTTTGTGTGTTGGGAGCTTTTTGATCACTGCTTCAATTTCATCAGCTGTTATTGGTCTTTTCAGGCTTTCTCCTTCTTTATTCAGTTTTGGAAGATTATATTTTTGTAGAAATGTGTTCATTTCATCTAAGTTTTCAAATTTCTTAGCATATAGTTCTTCGTAGTCTTACAATCCTTTGTATTTCTGTGGTATCAGTTGTAATCTCTCCTCTTTCATTTCTGATTGTTTATTTGGGTCTTCTCCCTTTTTTTCTTGGTGAGTCTGCTTCAAGGCTTGGGAGATGACAAATTTATGTAAGAGGAACTTGGAAATATTTTAGGCCTTATGGGCTATATATTGTTTTTGTCACATGTTCTTTCCATCCTTTTCTTTCTCTCTTTCTTAACAACTCTTTAAAAATATAAAGCCAATTAAAAAATACATACATTTTTCTAAAATGGAAAAAAATGTGCAAAGCCATTCTTAGTTCCAGGTGTTCAAATACAAGGCAGTAGGGGTTTAAGGATTTGGCTTGTTAGATGTAGCCTACAGGCCATAGTTTGCTCATTGCAATGCATTATAGAAAGTAATATGGAAAAGACAATGCCTAACTCTGCCAAGAATGGCCATATTTTATTGATAAAAAAGTTAAAGATGAATTGAATTTTCAAAAATGAGTAGATATTGAATAGCTATTAAGGCATTTCACAAATAAAGAATGCTTAGTCATGAAGACCTGAGAGGTTACAGATAGAGACTGTCTTGCTTAGAGTAAATACAATATAAGTGGTTTAAAACTAGTTGTAAACACAATATGAGTGGATTTTAAATTCATCATGCTAAGTGAAAGAAACCAGGCTCAAAAGGCAATATACTGTATGGATCTATTTACATGATATTCTGGAAAAGGTGAAGTTATAGGGACAAAAAACACAGATCAGAGATCACCAGAGGCTGGGATAGGAATAGAGATAAAGGCTGACTACAAAGGGAAAGCATGTGGTAATTTTTGGTGGTGATAAAAATTTTTTGCATCTTGATTACTGTTTCAATTAAATAACTGTATACATTTGTCATAGAAATTGCCACCAAAGAGAGTGCATATAATTTACTATACATAAATATTGTTGAACTATCTAAAAATAATCTGTGTATTGTAGGCATGGAGGAGGGGAGATGAAAAGTGGGAAGAGGAGATCAGAATCTACAAGTAATGAGAGGGCAGATTCTCCAACTCCTTGGGTGCCCTGCTAAAGATTTGAAACCTTATCCTGTAGTAAATAGTATGTGACTGAAATAATTCAAATTTGCAAGTAGTCCATCTACTTTTGGAAGGAATCACTATAGTATTAGCAAAGAACATTAATGAAAAAAAGATATGGGAGTGGGGGTGGGCAGAGGAGAGCAATGGAAAAAATGTGGGACAACTGTATCTGAACAACAACAACAACAACAGAAAAGAAAAAAGATGAGACAAGAAACAGAAGATTAAAAGTATAAGGTTATCACCCTAATGGATATTTGGAAGATAAAACTGATATATCTTAGTGATCAATTGGAATTGTGTCTATTCTACAGTTGTACAAGGTATAGATAAATTGACTTTACTTGTCTATGTCCTTGTATACAGTGGAAAGAACTAGGTGTATTTTAAAAATGAATATATAAAAATTTGCAAATCTTATATTGATTTCTCAATACAAAAAAGTTTGAGATTCCAAGTACCAGCTGCCAACTAACTGCTTGATCTAAGCCCGCATTTTCCATGATGCTGGTAACAGTTCCAGTAGGGGCACCATGGTAATCAGGATGCTGTCCTCTCATCTCATTAATTCCCCACACCTGTCCTTTGCATTTGCATGGCACCAAACACACTCACTATTGTATCTAAAGGACATCTTGAATTTTATAAGGCAACAATAGGTATAGATTTATAGACATGGGGGAATTAAGAAGATATTAAAGTTTTAACATCTCTCAGAAAACATCTAAAAATTCTAATTGTAATTAAATTAGAAAATGTTATAAACTAACTAATCTATCTGTTTGACCAAGTCAAATAAACAACCCGTATGGCATACATATTATAAACAAATTCAACAGAAATGACACATTTAGGCAAAGATTATTTATGTTACAACTGACAGATAATGTACTGTAACCTGTGATATAGCAAAAGCTCTTAAAAGTTACTGGAACAAGACAACTGAGAATTTAAATGGAAAATGCAAATGAATAGAAAATTAATTAAAGAACAATCAAAATGTCCAAGTGTCTCCAAATTCCCTCTACCTCTGCATACACATGTCCCCTCACATCAGTAGGTGAATGTGCACTAGCCTGTGACTTGCTTGGTGAAGTCATGTTGAATGTCTAGTCACAGTGAAATGTGACAGAAGTGATGTTCTAGGACTCCTGAGTACAGTTATTAAAGGGACTAGCATCCTTTCTTTTAGCCCTTTTAAAATCCTACTGTCATGTTATATAAAATCCAGGTTATTACACTAATGAATGATTAGAAGCCATGGGAAGAAAGGCCCTAGAGGATGATGATGGTCATTCCTGCCCCAGTCAAGAAACATGATGGATGTTCCAGCCTTAGCACACCGCTAAAAGATGCAGCTCCATAAACAACAAATAGATCCTATCCCGTATCTCTTATTCAAGAATAAAGATCTAGAAATACTTCTGTCTTTCGTAACTCATCATTTTTGTTGTTTTACTTCTCCAATCTTTAAAATAAATATTTCTTTAGCCTTATATCCCCTACCAGCTACCACCTCAATTCTTTACTCATTTTTGCAGAAAACGAAAAACAAAACAAAACAAAAAAAAAAAACTTGCTACTCTCTCCTCCTTGACACATCGTATTCACTTGATTTATTCTCTTGGTTATCCTAGGACCTTTCTGGTCACTACTTCTCAGACCCTTTAGCTAAGTCATTCTCTTGTTCCTAACTTTTTAATGATGGTATATCCCAGGACTTGTAATGGGGTGCAGAGTGGGGGTTCTGGAAAATATTCCCCACAGCTGATGGTTTGGGGATGGGGAAGTGAATGGTATAGTACTTAAGATACTTTGCATAACCAAAAGCAAGCTGACAGCTGCGCTGTGGCCCAAGGCAAAAGTTCTATGTGACCTTTAGGTGGTATAGTGACTTACTAGATATAGCTGGCAAACTTATACTGCACCTGCATGATAGGCAGGGAGGTGGAGGCTCCCGTGTCATGGGATACTCTTGCCCTGACTAAAGATGGCAGTCAAAAGAATGTAAAAAGTTTTGGGGGCAACTTGCAAACACAGCTCCTTGTAGGAGGCGCCAGGTATGAGGTCACAGAGGAAACTCCAGGTCAGCATTTAAAAGAAGGGTGTGCAGAGAGAGGAAAGCCAGTCTCCATGGGGTAGGTCAGAAGCAACAAGCAGCTGGTCAGTCTGCAGCGAAGAGGGCAGTCATGTGAGGGATTCTGCTATGCTGCTTGTACTGAGGGAGGAGCTATGCCTGTTCCTCTGGGGATTCAGCCACATAACCTGGTGTAGTAAGGAAGCAGGAATGTGGTCTGCAGTGAAGTAGCAGTCATGCAGGAGGAAAGGGTGTAAGGAAAGAGCTGATGGAACTGTGTGGGGATCTGGCAAATCTCATGGAGTTGTGCGAGAACCTGCCAAACCAAGCATGGATTCATGTGAGATGCCTGGAATGCTGAGCTGTGACTGAGGAACGCTGGTTTCTGCTTCTCTGAGGGACAAGTGGAGAGGCCACTTTCTTGGGACATGTACCTTCCAGGACTTGAACCATGATCCAGTGAAACACAGCATATGCTTTCCTGGACTACTACATGGAGGCTGGACAACGTATCCCAATCCTGAAAGAAAGAGCTGCCGTGAGAGGATAGTGACCTTGAAACCCAACAGTGTATTTCCCAGAAGGAATGGAGAATTGTTTGCACAGCCAGCTTAAGAACAAATAAGGATATGAGGAGCTTCTGGTTTTGGTGGTTTGGGCTTATAGTCTGGTGGGGAGCAATTGAAGTGCTAGCTCTCATGGGAGAGCAGGGTTCCTAGCAGGAGGGCTCTCAGCTCCCCCATGGCTGGAATCCTGTAAATAAAAACCTGTTTCCCTCAACACTAATCGTTGGGTCATGCACCAAGGTGCCACATGCACGAGCCTTGCTTTGCTTGGTTACAGACTCAGTCCTTGATCTGTTTATCTTCTCTGTTTATTCATTTTCCTCATGATCTCCTCCAATCTCACAGTTTTACTTATTTATTATTATTTTTAAAATCTTAATCATTTATTTATTATTTTTATCATAATTTTAAATATTATGTCTTTTACAAGGGCTCCTAAATTTAAATCTCCAGTTTCCATCTCAAATTCCAGGCTTGATTATATAACTGTCTACTTGATATCTCCCCCTTGAAAATTTACAGACATTTAAAACTCACCATTATATACAACTAAATCCCTGATCTTCCTCTCCAAAACTGTTCCACTACTGTCTTTCCAATCTCAGTTGATAGCAACCCCAGTTTTCTCATTGTTCAGAACCAAAAACTTGGCAGACATCCCTGAATCCTCTCCCCTCATATCCTTATAAATACATCCTGAATCCAACCATTTCTCAACATTCCCTCTTTTTTCACTCCAGTCTGAGCCACTGCCATATCCAACAGTTTCTAACAACTAGTCGTGTTACATATACTTCTTGCCTCCTACAGTCTATTCATATATAGAAGTCGATAAAGCCATATGCCTGCTCATTATCCTCTAAGGGCTTTCCACTTCACTAAAAGATATAGTTCTTTTTTTATGCTCACCCAATGACATTTCTTTTTCTATTGCTTTTAGAGAAAGGGGTTGGGAGAGAGAAAGGGAGAGAGAAACATTGATGAAGGAGAGAGAAACACCAATTGGCTGCCTCCCATATGCACCTGCACTGGAGGTCGCACATTCTTGGACCGGGGGTCACACATGCGTGGAGGAGGGATAAAACCCATGACATACATACATGCCCTGACTGGGAATTGAACCCAAACCTTTTGGTTATGGGATAATGCTCCAACCATACCAGCCATGGCAAAGACAAAGTCCTTAAAAGGCCCCACATGATCTGACCTTTTCCCACCCCTATATTTCTCTGAATACTCTTGTGTTTCTTCAATTTGCTTTTACCACAGTGGTCTCAAAACATTAGGCCTTTGAGAGAGTTTGCAGTTCTCAGTGCCTGGAATCCCATGTACACATGGAAAGCTCTTACTTTCTTCAAATTTTGCTCAAATATCACCTTCTCATCATAGTCTATCCCCATTTCCCTATTTAAAATGGGGGAGGGAGTTATAAGGGAACTAAATGGTAATGGGAAAAATATAGAATAAAGATTAAATTAAATTACAATTCCTCTACACAACTCCTCTTACAAACCCCCATTTTCTAACCTTAACTCTGTTTTACTTATTATTTTTCCAAAGCACGTATCACCTTCTAACATAGCGTATAATTTGCTTACTCATACCCCTACAATATAAATTTCAAATCAGATGTAAGAGTGTGTGTGTGTGTGTGTGTGTGTAACCTCTTTTCTCCACTGACATACCACAAGAAACTAGTACAGTGTCTGGCACAAAGGAGATGCTGAATAAATACTTGTTGAATGAATCTACAACAAAAACCTGTATGTTAACTAGGATTTTAAATTTTATTTTTGTTTCTGATGATCATGAGACTCTGAATATTAAAAATCTTTTGGATCAGGTTATCATTATAAATATTATTAGTATACAATTCATCAAATGACAGAAATATATTTTAAATTTTGATAATTATTAAATAAATTTTAATGGTAAAGTACTTTAATGAGGTGAATCATAATCAAAGTTTTCCTATTTAATGAAAACAAAAAATATACACTGCTACAAACCAATTGGGATAGGGTCTCTCCTTTTATTTTTTTTAAAGGCGGAAAGCTATAAATATATTTTATAAGATGAAATTCTCTGAGGATTGATTGTAATTAGAATAAATAATACATCAGCTTTACTTAATAAAATAGGCCTTAAATATTTTATTTAAAATCACTAAACCTGAAATAAATTAAGCAAAATGCTCATCAGTGAGTTTTATCTAAGTATCATAAAAATTTTGGTACCACCAAAACAATTATCAGTTACATTTTAAAAAGCCAGCACCAATAAACTTCACAGCTTTGGCTTTTCAAAGAAGCTTTTCTTTTCAGCTAATGACTTATTCTAGGAATAAATTTTAAAAAAGCTAGAAAGAATTTTTTATGCTTAAATGTTTGAAGTAGCTGTTTTTAGAGTTCAGTATTTCTTATTAATGTTTCCCTTGCTTTGCTCTTAAAGTACTCTCCTTATGTGCACATATTCATTGATAACAGCTGGGGGCATGGAAGAGGCACAGTCCTTATATAAAAACTATCATGAGTTCCACCACCCCATTCTACCATATATCTGCATTAAAAACTTGCAAACATGGGTAAAAATACCATATTCCTAGAACATTTTTCTTCCTAATGTAAATAGAGAAGACAGAAAAGTCCCTGTGGGCTGTGATAACTTGATTAATCACTGAAACTCAAAATGTGCACCACTTATGTGTGTGCCCTTATTTTGTAAGGTGAGAGAAGGGCCATTGTGAACTCCAGAAAATTCTCACTGAAAATAATTTTTGGAAAGAGTCAGAAGTGAAGAATTTAAAAATTTATCCCTTTTTAATTGATCCATATTTTTGTATCACCTAGAAAGTTTTCACATCTCTAAGAGGTAGCCTACCCCAGTTCAAAGATTATTGATAAGGTTTTTTTTTAATGTAATAAAATGTATACTGCTGTGGTGATCTGACATCCTAAAATAAATCACTGAAATTTTTTTGTGATAAGATCTCCTCAGAAGATCTACTCATCTAAATTCTTATATAGGATTTCTTCATAATATAACACATTAATTCTGTTCCCTAGAATTCTGCTTCTAACTGGCTTTTATGGAGAGCTGCTCAATTACTCATCCACTCTAAGAAGGAAGTTGTGGCTCATTCATCAGGTATTTTACTTTCCGTCTAGGGGAGAACTAGCATAGAAAATACACAAGTATGTTACTCAGTTATGCTCCAGAAATGGTGTCAAGGAATGCTTCCTTCAAATTGCAATTCTTGAATATTCTCAGGTCTCTGATATAGTATTTTCACAGATGAATTATTCATTCATCTTATAAGTGATAAGAACATTGTGTTATATTTTTGACTTCTCACTAGACATACTAGAATGCTTAACAAGCCATCTTTAGGTACTTTTAGTGCTCATTTGCACCTCCACTGGATGAGACTAGAAACTCTTATGAATTGAGCACTAGTACAGTATATCAGATATTTCAAAGAAAGAGACTAGAGGGATAAAGATTCAGATTATAAACAGTGTTTGCCTTCTTTCTTCCCAATCCAAACTAAACTGACCAAGGAAAATGTAAAAATAAGGGAAAGTTAAGCTGGTGCTTAAAGCTAAGAAAAGAATGTCATGTGCTACAATTATTCAAAATATTTAGAGTTATAAACTAAAGGAGGACACCCAAGGAAGCTTACACACACACACACACACACACACACACACACACACACACACACACACACACAGAGAGAGAGAGAGAGAGAGAGAGAAATCCAGCATTGCCTTATAAGAATAAAGAAAGGCACCCTGACCCGCAACCTAGGTATATGCCCTGTCTAGGGATTGTACCCGCAACCTTTTGGTGTATGGGACAACACTCCTACCAACTGAGCCACCTGGCCAGGGACACTGTTTTCTGATTTTAATTGTAATAAAAATGATCATATATCTAGGAATAAAACTAACAAAAAAAACCTAAACATTTTTAAGAAAAAATAACTAGAAAACTTTAAAGAACACCATAAAAGACCCAAGATTACAGGAAGATAACAGCATGGAGCAGTGGCAACATAGTTTTTAAATACTACTGAACATAAAAACAGAAAGAGCAATTAAATATAAAAATCAAAATCCTATAGGTATTTAACAAGAAAACTGGGTGACAAAGTATTTCCAGAAAACCCTAATGTAAAACAGGTGAAGAAAAACCTTAGAACTTGCAGGACTTGGCATCTGTGAAAGTAAAAACAGAAGGAAAAAATAAACATCTGCTGGACTTGAGAACCAAAGTAAACAACAGGTATTCAACGGAAAGCAGTGAGTCAATTACAGAAGAGCAGATGTACAATCCAACAGTGGATGATACAGGGGTGAAAAGTGCTGGAGCTGAGTAGCCCTCTGAAATTGAGCCTCCAAGAAGGTCCCACACTAAAGAGAAACTAATGAAAGAAATTAAAAATGAGTAGGATAAGAAAAACAGAGAAGAAAGAGAAGGTCCAGGTAAAAGTAGAGAATGGGGTTTCCAGTTATGGCCTAGTGGTGGGCACAGCAAATCCTCTCCTCAAGAATAACTAACAATAAATCTGGAAAATTTTACAAAAATAACCTTTCAGCATTCTAGAAGTCAACCAAAGGTATATGACAGTCTGAGAAGCATCTGTGCTTGCAACACTGCTAAATTTCTGGTAAGAACAGGGAATGTGTAATGTTCTTGTTTGAGGCTGCTCCTACCACACTCCCTGTCTTGGTCTATGTGGAGGTTCCACCAGGAGGGGCAGGCCATAAGGACTAGAAGCTTCTCTGCTACCTTCAAAGGGGGCTTGCTTGATTTGGAATGGTGGATGATGCCCATGCCAAGTGGCACTGCTGGTGGGAATGACTTCCCAAAGGCTGGCTAGTAGGAGAGGGCCAATAGCTTGACTCTACTTGCCTAAGATTGCAGTCCTGGTTGGGGCCAAGCATACAACTGAACTAGTTTCAGAGGCTCTCATAAGGGTCCACATCACTTCAGAAGTCCAAGAACAAAGTTAGGCTTTTGTCAAATTTCATGCCTAACCCTTAGCAATAATAAACCCAGAATGCTATCAGGGAAGGAGGACTCTGAGAGGTCATGGTCATATCTGGACTTGTATAACCTAGAGCTTCTTAGATACCTGTTCTTAAGTGTGTCAAAAGGAAAATTAACTGGTCAGAGGTGAGGCAGAATCAAATCAAATCATTCCTAGATAAATAAATACTGAAAGAATTAAATGCTAGTGTACCTGCCTTACAAAAAATAGTAAAGAAAGTCTTCCAAGCTGAAAGTGACACCAGACTATAATTCAAATCCATAGGAAGAAATTTATAGCAGTAAAATGGAAATTTTGTGAACTAATATAAAATACCCTAAAATATGTTTTTTTTTCTACATGCAATTATGTTTCTGACAACTAAGGAATTAAATTAAAAACCGATGAGTTTAGTTCATTACATTTATTGAGATTATATTTCTGGGCTTGTTTCTAGAATCTTGCCTTGTGATATTTGTCTAGCCTTTCTTTTGCTTATACTTTTTTCTTGTCCTTTTTGGCAGGAGGGGAATCATGATTTTTATATTAGAAATTATACACTCTATTTTTTTAGTGGTACCCTTGAGATTTTATCAGGTGTGCATAACAAAGTCTAAACTAAGACACAATCATAGCTTTCTGAATTAGGGAAAAGGCTAAGATACTTAAAGATACAGTGGCTCAAAGAAAAGTGTCTTTCTTTTTCACATAACAGTCCTGAAGTGAGCAGTCCAGGCTAATATAGTGGCTCTGCTCCAGGGGATCACACAGGGCCTTAGCCTGCCTCCATGTCACTGTATTGCCATCTGCTAGTATGTTGTCCTCATCCGCACAGTCAAAGGCAGATTGCTGCCACATTTATATCGCATAGGAAGGGGAAAGAGAAAATCCAGTGCAAGCAATTTTCTTTAAAGCCAATGAGGCAGAAGCTGCACACAGCACTTCTGTCCAGTATCAAGAAGTTAGTAACATGACAATATATTGCTGCAACTCTGACTGGAAAAACAGTCTCTTGCTGGTAAGACCAAGTACTTAGAAAGAAGGGCGAATAGATTTTGGGGAGTACAACTAGGAGTCTAGCCATCTAAATACCTATGCATACTTTCTTACCATACACAGAAAAGACTTAATGCTTCTCTTTGGACTATAATTCAAGATCTCATCTAGTCCAAAGTCCATATTCTCCCCATTCATTTCATATGAGTTTTCTCATTATCTTGGAAGCAATATATTAATAGTCAAGTTACATAAACCTAAATTCTAACATACAATAATGGAAGAAGACCTTTTAGATAAAGAAAGGGAGGACAAAAGACAAAGGAAGAATGGAAAATACAGAGTAGTCACTGGCCCACAGACAGAAAGAAAATCATGCTGCAAAGAAATTATAAAGAACCCTCTGGCTGGTAGTAAAAGAGGGTTCCTTGTTTACACATTGGTTTTCATATCTTAGAAGAATTCCTTTATCATCTACAGTCTCTGCCTTTGCCTTCACTGCTCATTTCTTCTGTGGCCATATCTGATTTTGAAGAGAATATACGTATGGTAGAGTGGACAAGGGGGAGAGTACTGTTTTAATATCCCACTTCTTTGCTATAGTAGGTTTGGCAGCCTGAGGATTGCTCTAAGGATTGAACAACCAATGCTTTTCACAAGATCTTACTTACAGACTCATTGGCAATAGAATTCTCCAAACACTTTAGTAGACTTTGGTTCTATTTATTTCTATTTGTTTATATGTCAGTTACCACATCAAACATTTTTGTTTTGTTTTTTGCTTTCCTGAACAAAGTTTTTAAACCAGCCTTTTCCCTGACTTCTTGGCTCCCTCTCTCCTTCTTTCTCCTTTTAATGACAGTGACTTTGAGGCTATATGAATAATAGTTTTAGGTTGAAAAGCAACATTCTTAATTTATCTTGTTAAAGGATTGCCTTTTTTCTTTTAGGAAGCTTTAGGGAAAAGTTTTGATTCATAGTTTTATTTCATGCTATTTCTTATAATACATTACTAAAAGCAATAGGGAATATGTGTTGGCTGCTCTTGCTGCTTTCAGCAAGGTATTATAAGAAAAAGATGAGCTAAGGCAAGAATATGCCAGTTTGTAAGCAGAGAAGGAAGAGGATAGATAATCCAGAAATTTGAGCCTCACAGGCTGGAAGAGCCAACTACTTCTATACCCCACACAACATAAGCGCTACTGCCTCACTGTAAGCCCTAAATTTGCTAAGCCAAATGCCCCATATTTAAGGTTTCTGTTATTGTTTCACACTAGTTCCAGGGACTGATTTAGGTAAGATTAAGCTACTCTAAGAAAGACATCTAAAAATACAAAGGGTTAATATAAATTTCTACGTTATAAAATGGTCCCAAGATACAGTCAGGTTAGCAATATCACTTTACTCTACTTAGTCATTCAGGAACCCAGAAGATTCTACTTTGTTTCTCCATATGGAGAGCAGGACCAACAAAATGGCATTGGTCCATCAAGATAGCATAAAGTATAAAAAAAATGGAGTCACTTGTGTCAACCAAGATGGCTGCCAGTCAACCATGATACTTTGGTTCAAGGGGGAAACACCTAAGACATGACCAGAACAGCTGTGTCTGCAGAGCAGGGTCACTCACAGATAGGCTCCTGGGGAAATTCCCCACTTGCCATCAGGGTGCCAAGGCACTTAAGAGACCCAGAAGGGTGGAATACACAACTTTCAAGAGTATAATCGAGGCAGGCTCCAGACCATTGCTGAGACAGCTGAGCTCCAAATAACAGAGTGATGCTCCATGCCATACTGATCTCTCTTGGCATCAGTTGCCAGAGGCTCTGACTTGCTGGACTGAGGCCTTTGTCTGCCCTGCTGCCCACCTGGCTCCAGAGATTCTTCTTTGCAAGATGCTGATGGCTGCCTTGCTCCCTGCGCCATCTCCTGGACCCACAGACTGAGACTCTGGGACTTGGATTCATTATCCCCCAATTCTCTCATGTGATATTATTACTGACTATTTCTGAGTGATTAGTATTGTTATCAGGTTAGTATGGATTTGGATTCAATCCGCATTAGTAAAAGCTGAGTTAATAAAGCTGCATTAATAAAATCTGAGTAAATAGCACAGTCACCTCTGTTATTTCTTGGTGCCAGTGTCACCTGTAAGACTGGTAGTTGTACAGACAGCTCAGCACTTTCAGTTCTTAAGGCCCAATTGGATGATCAGAGTGGGGGCTGAAGGCTGATTTATAGGAAAGACTATATCATGAACATATGCTCATGACACTCCACCATCTTCTAAGTCTGCATTTGTATGGTCAAAGCTAAGTCTCTATATTGTCTATATTGAGAATGAGAAGTCCAAAATAAGCAATTTCCTTTCAAGCAAGTAAGGTGCACACATGACTCCAATTCAGATTACATTGGTGATAACATGGCCAGCCTAGTTGTATGGGAGACAGGGAACTGTGGTCTCTGACTGAATGGCCATTTGCCCAAGCAGGGTGGGGCATCAGATTTTGGGAGGGACACCATGCCTATAAATCCTTGCCTCCCAAATACAAAGATCTTAGAATACTCTAACTATGGTAAGCCTTCTTTCAATTTTTGTGCTTTTGCTCAGAATTTTATTTTTGTGTTTTGAAGACCCCACATAATAAATAGACAATATTATTATTTTTACACAGATGTTTGTGTAGATTTACTTACATATTTACCAATTTACATTCAACTTTTATAGTGAATATAACAAATCATCATAAGTTTAGCAGCTTAGAACAACACTCACTCATTAGCAGGCAGTTCTGTAGGTCAGAAGTCTGGTGAGGTGTGGAGGGATTCTCTTCTAAGAGTATCACAAGCCTGATACCAAGTTGTCAACCACACTGAGTTCTTATCAGAAGGCTTTGGGGAAAAATCCTCTTCCGAAATCATTCTTTTTGTTGGCAGAATTTGATTCCTTGGGGTTGTACAATTGAAGTCGTCCCCATTGCATTGATCACCATCATCCATGGGCCACTCTCACCTTTTTCCACTTGGCCTCTACAGGCAGTTCACAGCAAGGATATATGTGTTTCATGCCATTGAGTGTCCCTTTGACTTCCTCTTCTATAACCAGCTGAAAAAAATTTATATATATATAATGTATATACATTAGTTTCTCAAATAGTTTTTTAATCAGTATAAATTGTGTTTTTTTAATGTTTCTGAAAGTTGCATCTAATAAAAAAGCTAGCTTGCCACAGATTGCCTTATAGTAAAACTGCTAGTCATCAAAGCCCATAGATATATAAGGGTCTGTAATCATCTTTTTGGTGCCTCACCATTAAATTTAAAACATAAATTTATGTTTGAGGAAAGCCTCCAATATGAATATATAGCAAAAAGAAGAAATCAAATAAAAAGGAAACTAAGAGAATGCTAGAAGCAGAAGAAACTTTAAAGAAATGATATTTACATCCTTAAAGAAAGCCTCAGTTCTGGACAAGTTAGAGTAAGCATATTCAACCCCATCCTTCCTCAAGATTCAACCCCATTCTTCCATAACAAACAACCTGTGGACAAAATACATAAAGCAATTATCAGACAACTCTGAAAGGTGAGGAAAAGAAGGCAATTGGCTAGGGACCATGGAACTTGAGAAATGACCTGTGTGTGTATGCTGTTTTTTGTTTTTCTTGTTTGTTTGTTTGCCTCCTATACAAGAAATAGGCATGAAATAAACAAACAAACAAATAAACAAGCAAGCAAGCCACAGCAGAAACCCATTTTGTCCAGCCAAAGGACTAGCAAGGGGGTGGCTCTGCAAAATAGAACTCTTAACTTTACCCTCCCAAATCCAGCAAACATGAAAGAAATAGTGCCCTCCTCCCTCCATGCCAGTCACTGTGTGGATAGAGCCCTGTCAACTATTCCTATCCTACACTAAGGAAAAGAGCAAAGAGCAGCTCCCACTCCTTCCTAAACTAGAGAGTGAGAAGAGAGAGAGGAGAGAGCTGAAGAAAGGGATTGCTTAAATTTGTTTGTGGCATTCTGGGCACACCACCAAGTTGTTCTGGTATGAACCAATGAGAATCAACACCTGAAATGTTCTGAAATCTGAACTATGGTATAGAATATTCCCAGGTTTCAAATTAACCTTTGGGTAGCACACAAGTGAGGCAGGCCAGATTTGCACTGCAATTGCTTTGAAAATTAAATTGACATTCAAACCACAAACAAAAAATTGGGTCAAGACTCATATTCTGAACCTAAAAGGCATGACTGGCTACCAGAAGAGAAGACTTAAGTAGAAAATGTATTCTCATAACATAATACTCAAAATATCCATAATACTCATAACAATCCAAAGTTATGCATGTTATCAGGAAACAGGAAAATCTAATCTTCAGTGAGAGGAGACAATCAATAGATACCATGATTGAGATAATATATCTGTTGGAATTATCAAACAGTGATTTCAAAGAGCTATCATACAAATGCTCCAAGAAGCAATAACAAACACTCTTGACACAAATGGGAAAACTAAAAATCTCAGAAAAAATGCAAGAAAAAAATAAGAAGCAAATAAAAATTTTAGAACTGAAAAATATAATAGTCAAAGTAAAATAACCCACTAAATGGGTTCAACAGAAGAATGGAGATGGCAGAAGAAAAAAATCAGTGAAGAGAGAAAAATAGATTTTAAAACAAGAAAAAAAAATAATAAACGCTCTGCATCTCAGGGACAATGAGAAAAGTACTAACATGTGTGGTCACTGGATTTCCAGAAGAGAAAAAAGAATGGTGTGGTGATAAAATTTTTTGAAGGAGATTGAGAACTTCCCAAATTTAGTGAAAGACACAAACTTACAGTTTTTAAAATCTACAGTTTTCAAAAATTTTGAAGGACGTTGAAAACTTCCCAAATTTACTGAAAGACATAAACCTACAGTTTTCAAAATTAAAAAAAAAAATTTGAAGGTTGAAACCTTCCCAAATTTAGTGAAAGACATAAAAATGCAGTTTTCAAAATCTTAGTAAACCTCAAAAAAGGTAAACACAAAGAAACTGATGCCCAGACATAAAATTCAAATTTCTGAAAAACTAAAAACAAAGAAAAACTGTTGAAAGCAGCCTTAGAGAAACAACACAGTACCTGAAGGGGAACAATGACAATAAATTTCTTATAATAAATTATAGGGGCCAGAAGGAAATGGCACTTAGGGGAAAAGCTTCATGACACTAATCTTGGAAATGATTTATTGGGTAAGACACCAAAAGCACAGGAAGCAAAAGCAAAAGTTAACAGGTAGGGCTATATCAAACTAAAAAGTTCCTGCGTAGCAAAAGAAACAATCAATACAATGAAAAGGCAACCAATGTAATGGAAGAAAATATTTGCAAAACATATATCTGATAAGGGGTTCATCTCTAAAATATATAAGGAACTCCTACAACTCAATAGCAAATAATTAATAAGTTGATTAAAAAATGGGATAATGACATCAAAAGACATTTCTCCAAAGAAGTCATACAAATGGCTAACGTGTAGGAAAAAGATGCTCAACATCAGCAATCATCAGAGAAATGCAAATCAAAACCACAATGAGATCACCTCATGATTGCTATGATGGTCATTATACAAAAAAAAGAACAGTAAATAACTATTGGTGAGGAGTAGAGAAATTGAAATCCTTCTGTACATACTGTGGGTGGGAATGTAAAATGGTGCAACTGCTATGGAGAACAGTATGGAGGTTCCTCCAAAAACAAGCGAAAGAAAACAAAACAGAAAAACCCTTCCATATGATCCAGCAATCCTACCTGTGGGTATTTATCCAAAAGAACTGAAATCAGGGTCTCCTAAAGATAACCAGAGTCCCATGTTCTTTGCACAATGTTCATGGAACCAGGATGTGAAAACTACTACATTAGCCATAGACAAGTAAATGGGTTTTAAAAGAGTGGGTATAGACACCCAATGAAACATTATTTAGCCATAAAAAATATGAAATCCTGTCATATGCTATAAAATAGATGAAACTTGAGAACATTGTGTATGATTCCACTTGTATCAGGTCTCTAAAGTAGTCAAATTAATCAAAGCACAAGGTAGAACAGTGGTTGCCAGGTCCTGGGAGAAGGAGAAAATGGGGAGTTGCTGTTCAATGGGTATAAATTTTCAGTCATGCACGATGAAAAAGTTCTAGAGATCTGCTATACAAATTGTGTTTATAGTAAACAAGACTGTACTCTATACTTCAAATTTGTTAAGAGGATAGATGTCATATCACACATATTTACCACAATAAAAAAAAAGAGTGTCATATTTTGAAAATACCAAAAGGAAGAAAAAACTGTCACCCAGAATTCTATATCAAGTGAAAGGTACAGAAGCAATTTAACAGAAAAAGAACAATATTAGTACAGTACTTGGATGCCTAATAGGCATATCAAATCTTTTTTTAGACAAACATCATCTTCAGTAACAACACTGCATATTTGAAATTGTAAGCTCCAGTGGGGCAAGGACAGTGATCTCTCTTATTTACTATTACATATTCAGCACCTAGCACAATGAAGGCACTTAATAAATATTTGCTATTTAAATAAATACATTTGTACCAGCATGAGGTTTCTTTTCTTATCTAGTCTGCAGCTGGAATTAATCTTTAGCCTCTAATAACTGATTTCAAAAAAGGCATCTCTATGAGCCCACTATATTTTTATAAAAAGTATAGTAAATATCAAGGAAACAGACACACAGAGATGGGGTCAAGGACCATATACTATCTGACTTTAATATCCTCTAACTTTAATAGCCACATGGTAGGCCTCACTCAAGAAAAAGAAAGCTGTCTAATATCAGTGTACTCCTTTTTAAAAACATTGTGAATCTCTGCCAGAAACTAATAAGGCTTGATTAAATGTCCAAGAAGCTGACCAATTCTTCTTCTTCATCCTCTTTTCCTGAAAAAGCAGGAAAGAATCTTCTTTTCCAAGGGTTAGAATCACTATTTTACTTTACCCTAAGAGTGGATCATAGGAATCACTTCATTAACAGATTAGAAAAAAAATTGTGTGTGATGGAAGGGGGTGGAGTGAAGAAACCCTGTTAGCTCTTTTCTCTTTCCAGGGTCACTTCACCTCTTTGCTTTTTCAGTTTGTTTTGGGATGGCAGAGGGGCTGCCATTCCACTCTAGTGTATCTGGGAACCCTAGCTCCGTATTTGGTTTTGGATACAAAATAATCTAATAATAAAATGAATTTGGATTTTCCACTTGCAGTTGTCTCGTATCTATCTTCTCCCTCAGGAACATTATGAGGATGGGTAATTCAGCCAAGGAAAGATTTAGGCAGCTGGGTCTCTTGAGCTAACACCTAACAGCAGGTGTTCCATAAATAATAATAATGATCAAACATACGGTATGTGCCACAAACAGAAATTAATATGAGATCAGTATGAAAGTGGGTTCTGCCAAGGCAAGCTGAACTACAACTGCATAAACATATTTTCATTCACTTTTTCTCTTCTTTTGGATGCCTATAGGCAGAAGTGGCTTAGTTGTTTTTTCCTGTGAAAAGAACGTGAAAGTATATCTACATGAATGTTACATTAAAATTCTTTTCATTTTTTGAAGAGGCCATTGGATATAATCAGTAATGATGCCACAAATATTTCTGGGTATATTATTTTTTCATTTCAAATGAATATAACATTTTCTACTCACTCCAATAAAAATTATAAATGGATTTTTAAGCCAACAAATCATGACATATTTTGTTGAGTTACAAGTGAACCAAATGGTTATATTTATTTTAACACCTGGAAAAAGTCAAGATATGCACAGCTGGCTATTAGCTTGTCACACATTCCTAAGTTTACAATTACTACTAGTGTTCTCAAAGTCCCCTGACAAACAGTTGCAGGTGGCCAAGACGTTTGTGTGTAGAAACAGCTTTACTCAGCAAAATCCAATAATGTATCAATAATAACATTTACTCTCGAAAATATCAGTATTTAATAATGGAAATTTTTAAATATTTTCTTAAAATTATTTAAAGCATGCTTAGGACTGCTTATGAGAAATTTACAAATAGTGCTCTAATTTTGAAAACATTTCAATAAGCAAAAGAATATTTCATTTCAAAGAAAGTTGATTTGTTAAATAAAATTTAATTATTTAAAAACTTTTTATGGTGAAAATAGCCACAACATTATATGATGAACTCAATCTCTAGAATATTACTTCTGGATGTAATGTAGCTAGTACGCCAAAGGAAGCAAAAACATAGCCTTTTAGAAAAGAATCATTTACAGGTGTTTGGATTATATAAAAAGCTAAATTTTTGTATTCAATTTAAATGTTTTATTTATTTAAAATTTTTATTAAATATTGATATGAAAAAATATTTACAAAGCTATAACATGTAAATAATAACAAAAATATTTAAGAAAGTGTTACCATTTCAGTTGTGTGCCCCTTCCTGAACAAATTTCCTTCTCCTCCGTCCCTCAGAAGTAATCACTTTCCTGAATTTTGTGTACTTCATTTTCTTGCTTCTCTTTAGGGTCATACCACACAAAGTTTCATCCCTAAGCATATTCTAAACTTTATATAAATGAACATTCTAAACTTTATATAAATGAAACAATACTGTAAGTATACTTTGACTTTTATTTTGTTCAACATTATATTCCTGAGATTCATACAAATTATTGCATACAGCTGTAATTAATGCATTTTCATTGCAGCATTACACTATATAAAGTAACACAATATATTTATTCAGTTTTATTGTTGATGGACAATAAAGCTTGTTTCCAGTTTTTGCTATTACCTAGTATTACTAACAATTGTGCAAAACTCTCTTGGTGCACATATGCAAGTTTCCAATGGGGATAATGATGTGTGTATGTGTGTGTGTGTGTGTGTGTAAAATGTCAAAACTATGTTATACATGACTATAATACTATGTCAAACTATTTTCTATTGTGCTTTTTATCAATTTTTATTTTCGCCAGCAGTATTTCCAATTGCTCTATATCCTTGTCAATAATTGATGTTACCAGACTTTAAATTTACATCAAGATGATAAGTTTATAGCAGTATCTATTTGCGGTTTTATTTTTCACTTTTCCAATTAACGATGAGGTTGAGTACATTTTTCTTTATTGGTCATGGTGATAACCTCTTGTGAAGTGCTTGTTCAAGTCTCTGGTCCATTTTCCTGTGGAGCTGCTTGTCATTTTCTCAGCTGAATGAGAAATAGTTCTTCATATGTTCTGGATAATAACACTTCATCAATTACATGGTACAAATATCTTTTTCCATGGCTTATCTTTTCATCCTGTTTATGTCTTTTGAAGGAGAGTGCATACATTTAACCATCTTTTCTTTGTTAAAAAGTATTTTTCATACTGTTATCACCAAATATGAAAAAGATTCTTAATACAAAAGCTAAAATACTGCAGTATAGAAGTTGGGGAAATGTCAGTTCTATCATATGATAATTTATTTGTTATTAAATAACAGAAGTTACATAAAATTGTGGCTCAAATTATTGTTTAAATGATTGTTCTTCTCTGTTCTTGGTGGCAGTTGATTTATTAACAAATTAGTTTGTTGGCTAATAAATTGGGAGCTACAAAAAGCATAGATTTCTGAAAAGTTTTGTATAATTTATCACTTAACTGAATAAAACATCTGTAAAAGATTGGCTGCAAAGATGCATTTGCAACATTTGAATGACTAATGGAGATGATGTCATTTGTTTATCAACAGGGATATGTATTTATAAGCACAGAAAGTGTCTACGTAATGGTAGTGAGGGTTGGGAAAAGATAAATTTTTTTACTTTTCATATCTTAACATTATACTATAAGCATGGATATCTTTATAATAAAAACCATGTCTGCTATTCTTTAAGCTGAATTGAAAATTATTGTAAAAATAGAAAAATACTATAACAGTATATGGAATGAAAACTATAATTTTCTCCATTTCTGTGGTTCTGTTCCTTTTCTACTTGTTTGCTTAGTTTGCTTTTGTTTTTGTTTTCGGTGTGGTTGTTAATAACTGCGAGTTTGATATCATTTTACTGTTCATATTTTTTATCTTCTTTTTCTTAGATAAATCCCTTTAACATTTCATATAATAAGGGCTTGGTGATGACAAACTCCTTTAATTTGACCTTCTCTGAGAAGCACTTTATCTGCCCTTCTATTCTAAATGAAAGCTTTGCTGGGTAGAGTAATCTTAGATGTAGGTCCCTGCCTTTCATGCCTTGGAATACTTCTTTCCAGCCCCTTCTTGTCTGTAAGGTCTCTTTTGAGAAATCAGTTGACAGTCTTATGAGAACTCCTTTGTAGGTAACTGTCTCCTGGGGAGTGGGAGGGGGAGAGAGGGGGGAAAGGTACAGAGAATAAGTAGCATAAATGGTAGGTAGAAAATAGGGGGAGGTTAAGAATAGTATAGGAAATGTAGAAGCCAAAGAACTTATATGTATGACCCATGGACATGAATTAAAGGGGGGGGGATGTGGGTGGGAGGGTGTGTGCAGGGCAGAGGGAAATAAAGGGGGAAGGGGGGAAGTGGGACAACAGTGATAGCATAATCAATAAAATATATATTTTTTAAAAAGAAAACTACAATTTTTACTGTAGTGTAGAAAAGAATAATTTTATGTTTTTATGTACGATTTGGGAGTCATATAGCTGTTCTTAAAATATACTAAGAAAAAGAAGTTTCAAGATGCTAAAGCATTATCAGTTGAAAATGCCCCATTATTCTTAAGAATTTTGGAAGATCTTTAGACAGTGTGGATCTTGTTATTTCCAAAATGAAGAGGCAGAATATATCAGCATTATAATTCAAGTGTAAACATCTCTTATATACAAATTTAGGAGAATAAAAATTTTAATTTTGGTAAGGCAGGAGAACAAACAAAGAGATAGCTAACTGATATTCATTGTGACTTAGATCTAATATATCTGGTTTACATTAGTTCTATGTCAATTTTCTGAGATATCTTAAGTTTTAAGATACTTATATTGGATTCGGTATTTTAAAGACCCTGCCTTAGTGGGATGATTTAGCAAAGATGTAAAATCTTTTTTGAAGCTTCTCTGCTTTCTTTGTCACATGATGGTGTTTACAATAAATTTCATGTTCTTAAATCACATCCTGATAAAAATATGCAAGCTGGGTAGGTTAAAGATCAGAGATACTAGAATGTATACAAAGATTAAGGTAATTCAAACATAGTAATAAACACATAAAAAATGCATAACTACATGGTTTAATTCTAAGCAAGGTTGCAGAGATTATTTTTGCTGATAATGTTTGAATATTAGAAAAGTCCAAGTGTTAATAAAACTGCAAGTATTCCAAATGAATTATTTTGAGATATGCCAAAAGATATCTAAAAAAACAATAAAGTTGAGTATCCTGGGACTTCCGGCCAAGATGGAGGTATAGGCAGACACACTGTGCCTCTTCTCACAACCAAAATTAAGGACAACAAAGATTTAGAAACAAGAAAACAACCAGAACTCAGAAAATCAAACTGTTTGGAAGTCCAACAATGATTCATCCAGACTGGTAAGAGAGGCGGAGTCGTGGCAGGAAAAAGCAGAAGTGTGGATGGGCACACAGGCAGCAGCGACTGGCAGATCCCAGGTGCACAGGCAGTGACTAGCAGACCCCAGGCACGGGGCGGCATCTGTGTAGAACCAGTGAGGCTGCACACGGCAGCTGGCTGACCGGGTGGTCCCACATTCACGCGCAGGTAATCCAGGCAAAGGGGAAGCGGTGAAAGGGACTGGAATCTGAGAGTGAGCAAAGCAAGCACCATTGTCTCCTCTTGGATCCCACCCCCACATACAGCGTCACTACCCAGCGACTGGGCTGTCCCGCCCTGGGGAACACCTGAGGCTCCACCCCTCACTACGTAACAGCTGCGACTAGACCAAAACCCCCCCCAAAAAAAACCCAGAAATGAAAATGGCTCAAACCAGAGAACAAATCAAAGCCCCAGAGCCAATTTATCTAAGCGATAAAGAGATTGCCAACCTATCAGATGCACAATTCAAAACCCTGGTGATCAGGATGCTCACAGAATTGATTGATTCTGCTCACAAATTAGATGAAAAAATGAAGGCTACAATAAGTGAAATGAAGAAAGATGCATGGGGAACCAACAGAGATGGGAGGAAAACTGGGACTCAAATCAATGGAGTGGACCAGAAGGAAGAAAGAAACAACCAAACAAAAAACAAGGAAGAAACAAGAATTAAAAAAAATGAGGAGAGGCTTAGGAACCTCCAGGACATCTTTAAACATCCCAACATCTGAATTATAGGGGTACCAGAAGGGGAAGAAGAAGAACAACCAGTGGAAAACTTATTTGAACAAATAATAAAGGAGAACTTCCCCAATCTGGCAAAGGAAATAGTCTTCCAGGAAGTCCAGGAAGCTCAGAGAGTCCCAAAGAAGTCGGACCCAAGGAGGAACACACCAAGGCATATCATAATTACATTAGCCAAGATTCAAATGAAGGAGAGAATTCTAGAAGCAGCAAGGGATAAGGGGACAGTCACCTACAAAGGAGTTCCAATCAGAATGTCAGCTGATTTCTCAAAAGAGACCTTACAGGCAAGAAGAGGCTGGAAAGAGGTATTCCAAGTCCTGAAAATCAAGGACCTACATCCAAGATTGCTCTATCCAGCAAAGCTGTCATTTAGAATGGAAGGGAAGATGGAGTGCTTCTCAGATAAGGTCAAGTTAAAGGAGTTCATCATCACCAAGCCCTTATTATATGAAATGTTAAAGGGACTTATCTAAGAAAAAGAAGATAAAAAAATGAACAGTAAAAAGACAGCAAACTCACAGGTATTAACAACCAGACCTAAAACAAAAGCCAACTAAGCAAACCACTACAACAGGAGCAGAAACACAGAAATGGAGATCACATGGAGGGTTAGCAATAGGGGAGTGGGAGGAGAAGAGAGGGAGAAAAGATACAGAGAATAAGTAGCATAGACGGTGGGTAGAAAATAGACAGGGGGAGGGCAAGAATAGTGTGGGAAAAGTAGAAGCTAAAGAACTTATGACACATGGACATGAACTAAAGGGGGGCATGTAGGTGGAAGGGGGTGTGCATGGTGGTGGAGAATGTTGGGGAAGAAATGGGACAACTGTAATAGCATAATAAAATATAATTTAAAAAAATAAAAAAATAAAAAAACAATAAAGTTAACTGAATTAGTCACTGATAAAAATGATGCAAAAACGTGTTACTTATAAGAGTTTTTTTTAAATTACTTAACATTCAAACACAATGTGATTAAATATTTATATATTTGTATGGTTTCTCATATAAATATATTAACAAACCAGAGAGAAATTTGGTCAAACCATGTGTACTGATGATTTGCAAAATAAGTTAGCATAGATGTAAGTAGCTAGCATATGCAAATTTATTATATTGCTACTTAGAATCAACTATACACAATGTAAATGTATTTAGTTGATGTGGACCCTGGCTGGTGGGGTCCAAGACATTGTGGATGAGATATGAGACAAATTCACACGGACTACTGAGTCCTGTGGAGGAAAAGGGACCACATGGCTTCTCTCTCAAGAGGAGAAAAAGCCTTGGAGCACCTTGGCCACCCTCTCAAGGGAAGAACGCCCTGACCATTGTCTTGACAAGCTTTTTTTGCTTTTCCTGGGCACATTACATGATGGTCCTCATTTACTATGCAGAGGTTTACTTTAGGTGTTTACCTTTTACAGAAAACAAAGGAGAGGATGGCGGTAATCACATCAAAAAAGGATATTTGCAAAAGCAAAGGGAAAAGTGGTTGAACTGGTTACACTCTTCCTTGGAAGGTTTAGCATAGATTTTAGGAAGTTACTTTAAAGATATGCAGTAAACATTTGCTGCTTCAATTCAGGGTGAGGGAGTTTTAGCAAAAAGCAAGTATCAAAGTAGCCTAGGTACAATGCAGGCCTGATTCCCTACGGGAGAACCTATCTGTGGGCATGGGTCCTGTGCATCTCCAAGTGGGAGCTGAGCCCACGCCACACAGAACCGTCTCCTATATTTCCCCCCTTGTTTTTAGTTAGGACTGCTATAGATCCCACAAAGCTTGCTACTTGCTGGTCTCTCACACAACCCTAGGAAAATAATTTGCAAATTCATCAAAGTATACAGAGCATTATTATAACCAGTAAGCAACCAGTGGTTCCAAAGACTCAGATTAGACCCATCAATCATTGTCAGGCAGTAATGATCAAATAGATAACATTCAAAGAGCTCTGAGGGCCTATTTTGAGTCAGGGTCAAATAGCTAAAGGGCCATAAACCTTTGGGGAAACAAACTCATTTCAGGCTTGGACCCTTATCATTTAAATTGAGGGTATTAGCAAAGCAGGTTTCATAGGATTTTATGCATTCTTTCTTAGGCCTGATCACCCTAGGGAACCGCCCTTTCCAGCACAGGGTGCCACCCACCTCCAGCATTGTTTCAGGCTTAAGTCAGGCAGGGGAACTAAGGCCGCCAAGAGATTAGGAGGCTTCTTGCACACAGAATGAGGACTCAGGCCATGCCAAAGCTGAGGGGCAAGGGTCCATCACCCCCTTTTTCTATAGCCCCCCAAGTCCTTCCCTGGGGCTCCCTGTGATTGTGCCTGTCTTAGGTCATCCCTCCCTTGAGGAATCTTACCCGTCACTGGCTAACAGATTAAGCATTGGGGGCCAGTTATGGATGAAGTAAAAGGAGCAGAGGCAGCGCCCCTGCCAGGGAGATAGGCTTTTTCTCCTTAGTGGCTTACAGTCCCAAGGTTGCTGAGTCAGCCTTAGCCATGGGGTGGGGGGCAGTTACAGCTCCTGAAACCAGGCAGGGCAGTTCCCAACATTTAGTAATTTTCTTATGAGAAAATATAATTTGATGAAGTAGGTGTGCCTCTTGAAGTTTATACCAAGAGGATAAGGAAAAAAGTGTGTGCAGAGTGGTTTTTTTGTTGTTGTTTCTATTTCTAGAAATATTTGACCTGGACTATTTCTCTTTCTTTCCCCTTCTCTTGCCTTTTCCCTAAACTTGATCCTCAATTTTGATGTTCATCTACCTACTACATCTTCAACTAATCTCTCTGGCTCAGCATATATTGCCATCTTTTAACAACCATCACTGAATTTTCTTCTAACCCTCTACGTTTTCATTTTGGCAATGTAGTTGTGGGATTCATTCATTCAAATCACAAACAATAAAGAAACAAAAGGTATAGCTTAGTAGTTAAGAGGTAGAGCTCGAAGTCAGATGGCTTGTCTCTATCTTGGTTCTGACAATTATTTATTAACCATTAGACCTTGGAAAAGTCACTTCACTTCTGGGTATAAGTTTCCACACCTGTAAAAAGAGAGTACTAACAATACCTAGCCTCATAGGCTGTTGTGAGGAATGAACAAATCAGTATATGTAAAAGTCTTATAACAGTGCCTAATATATAATAAAAGTCATGTCAGTAGCTTTTATTATTGTTGTTATTTCAGCATCGATGTGCCAAGTATTCTACTACATATTTGGAGTATACTGGTGAACTAGATAGACTGGGCCTTTGGAAAAGTCCTTTTAGATATAAACTGTCCCCAGTTTTTCTAAGATTCTTAAGTGGACCCTAGACAAGAAGTTGAGGGATGCTATCATGTTTAACAGTAGGTACCAAAAATGTTAAACTTAAACCATCAAGAAAAGACATAATTCCCAAGACTGGCACAGATAACAAAAGCCATCTGACTATCTATTCCTCATTTCTGTTGCTATTACCACATTCTTGTCCTCTGTTTTGACGTTAATTCTATTTAACAGCTCACACTTTCCCCCCTTTCTATCACTACAGCCTGCAATTTTCATATCCTAAACTGGTATAACTAAAAGTAACTTATTTATAGTGAAGACTGATGATAATTATACTTATATAAGAATCAACTAGTTAAACTGCTCCGAAATAAAAAGGAAACACTCTTGACTATAGAGTCAATAAGTTATAAGATGTGGCTCCCCCCAAAGAGCAAAGTATCTTTAAAAGATACATGGCTGTAATTATCCTATAATTTTATATCCTAAGTATGGTGGAGGTATTCTGCTTCAAAATGACCATAAAAAGTAAAATAGGATGTTTTCAGATATTAAAAGGTTGCTTTTTCCAGTCCTTGTTAACTTTCATTTACCCATTTCTCTTCATTTATAAATATTACCCTCAGGGAAAGGAATGAATAAAACCTTAAAAGATCTAAACTTTTGGCTTAGAATTCCTAAATAGGATCTTCATAGTATGATCTTTTCTTCTCCCCCCAGATCTAGGTACTTTTTCAAGGAGAAAAATGGTTTTGTTTCATTTCCAAAAGGGCCTGATTTTGAGGATCAGAATCTCAAGCTCTGAGAATACACCTGACAACCTTAGAGCAAGTGAAGAAATAGGGGCTACCCTGCACCTCTTTCTTGCTTTCAAAAAAATGCTCTACTAAAGATGAAGATAAGATGATTCTCTAACCTTAGAGACTCTCTAACTTGTAGGTCTTAGCAGGGTTACTTGGGGAGATATTTCAGGACAGTGAAATATTGGTAACAGGTATTCAGTTTACTCACAGATATACTTCCCTACCCTATAATTTCAGCTTTCATTTAACAAAAAATTAAAGAGTTAACTATAAAAGTAAAACCATAAAAGATCTAGCAAAAATATAAACAAATACATAATCATGGGATGAAAAGACCTTTCCAAGACTAGAAATGCAAGTATACTCCCCCCAAGAAGGATACATTTCATTGAGTAAAAATTCAAAATTGACATCAAGAAAATAACATAAATTAAAATCATTGTACCATTTTGTTATGTATATGCTATATGCATGTTAACATGTTGTACTGGGTCTGTCCAGAAGGTATTCAGTCTTGTAATATCAAAAATGGAGACATTTAAGAGACATTGTACTTTATACAATGACACCTTGGTCAGTCCCCTTCACAGTAGGCACCTTGGGACCTCACACAGTGCTCCCAATTGCCATCAGCTGTCCCATCATATTTTCCTTAATCTCATCGCCAGTCTGAAATCTCTTCCCTTTCAAAGGTGATTTTAGTTCTGGGAAAAGGCAGAAATTGCAGGATGCCAAATCAGGGACTGAGTCACCTGGGTCATTTGATGTTTTGCCAAAAAAACTCTGCACTAGACGTGATACATGAGCGGTTAATTTGTCATGATGAAGCTACCAATCACCAGTTGCGCAGAGCTGTGGCCTTCTGAATCATCTGAATAGTTTCCACAGAGGAATGTTCAAGCTTAATGCATAATTTGATGCAGATTTGTTGCTCTACTTGCTCAGTCATTTTTAATGTGATGGCCACACATTACACATGCTCAGTCAATGGCATCTACTGCCCCCACTGACTACTACAGTGAAATTGTCATTGTTCACGCATGTGCATTCCAGTCCACTCTCCTTAGCTGCCAGGTTACAATGATGTTTTGCAAACCATTCTTGTTATATTAACAATGGCTGGACCTTTTCTAGACAGACCTTGTGTATATCTGATATAGAACAACACTTGAAAATAAACCAAAAATTAAGAGGGGCTTAGTTGGTTGCTTTTGGCTCTAAGTCTCTCATAAAACTGCAATTAAGTTCTCAGCCAGGGTCTAGAATGATCTGAAGGCTTGAGTGGGGCTACAGAGTTTGCATCTTAAGATGGCTCACTCACTTGATTCTTGGAAGAAGGCTTCCCTAGTTCTTTGCTGGTTTTTAGCAACAGACATTATGCCCTAACCATCTACACATCTCCATAGGGCTGCCTGAGTGCCCAAACAAAATGTTACATGCCTTTTCCAAGTTCAATGAGTTTTGTAAAACATATACATATACACCATAATCAAGATACAGAACATTTCTATCATCCAAAGACTTTGTTCCATCAGGTACCTCTCTTCACTTCTGGCCTCAGTAGTGTTTTTTTGTTTTTAGTACTGTTCATGAAACTGTTGAAGTCATACATATAGTTACAAAAACATCAGTGTACTGCATTACCATGTAAACTTATTTCTTGCTCTGCAACCCATATTTGAACAACTCTGCATCACAGAGATGAAAGAACCTCAGTGTGCATGGAGTACGAGGAGAGCCAAGATGGAAGATTAATCCTCCCAACAAAATTGTTTTGATGTAAGCTTCTTAGAAATGGCATCATTCTCCAGCTTTTCAATTTTCTTAGAAATACTATCATTCTCCAGTTTTTAAATTTCCTTCATCAGTTTGTTGACCTGGAATTTCTGCTCCTATTAGAGATTCAGTTCTAATTTGTGTTTCGTAAGCTGCAACTGCATTGATTTTCTAGGGAGCTAGAGTGAAGAACTCTTTTTCTTTTTTATAATTTATAACAAGGGTTTTTTTCTACTTCTGCAAAGAAGAAACCTGGCCTTCTGTTTGTATTTTCTAGAACTTCATATGAATGGAACCATATAGTATGCAGCTTTTGTGTAAGGCCTCTTTCAAATGGCATGTTTTTGAGATTCATTCCTGTTGGGTGTATCAGATCATTACTTTTTATTGCTGAATAGAGTTCCATTATATAGATATACCTCAAAAGTACTCAATTATTATTATGCTTTGAATTTTATCTATAAAATATTTGTGGACATCTGTTTTTATTTTCTTTTGCTATGTAAATAACTATATAATATTTTCATTTTGCTTCTTGGCTTACAAACTCTATAATATTTCCTATCTAACCCTTTAAAAAAAAGTTTGCAGACCTAACAGAATAGTAATTAGCTGGGAGGTTGCTGGAAATGCAGAATCTCAAACCCCACCCTAAGACTACTGAATCAGAATCTGGGTTTTAACAAGATCCCCAGGCAATTCATATGCATATCAAAATTTGAGAAGCACTGATTTCCCCCCACTCAAAATTCTAACAAGAAACAATGCATATTGTGTATGTAAAAGAGTGTAAGTCTGTGTGTATGGTTATTGAGAAGGCTAACAGAGTCATTCATATCATGACTTTCAGAAAATTATCTTAAATAAATTCATAAAAACAAAATATGGAGATATATACAGGTTAGAAATTCTAATTATTATTTTAAATTACCTTTTTTGGATATAAAGTATTTACTATTTTATAATCTTAAGAGTATAAAATAATTTTTAAAAATTCCTTGTTAAATAATTTTCCAAAAGAGCAAATGTAGCACAAATAACTATTCTGTCTGCTATACAAGGATGTACCAGTGATTAGTAGAGATTAACAGATGATCATCTTCATGCATGTGATCAACAAGACCAAAGGTCACCAGGGTTTTAGTTTACCATATGCTGCAAAATTCATGCAGCAAACCTACTTGGCATGTGCTTTCATTATACATGCATTTTAATCAACAAATTAGAGGCTAAAGAACAAATTATCCACTTATATTCCTATTAATATTTGCTCAATAAGTATCTGGAGCTGAAGATTTTTCTCTTCTCTATGTGAAACTATTTTTAAATCTAGAGAAAACTACATATAATTATTTTAAATTTTCAGTAAGCAATAACAAACAGCATTTTATTACTGAAGTCAGATAGATGCTGTTTGTAATCATCTAACTAACAGCTGTAATCCTTTTGGATTTCCTAGATAAGATTTGAAATTAAATTGTATTTATGCAACTACTATTTTAGATAAAGAGTTTCATACTTTCATTGATTCAAGTTACTATTTGAGGTTCTTAATAAAATCCTTCAAAGTAAAATATTTACATTTCTTTTCTATATTTATTTAATGCTAGCCAGAAAATAGAAATTTGTCCCTTTCAAACAATCTTTTCCAGAATTTCTTAATTCACTTTGTATCTTTTTGCACAAGCTAGTTCTAAATATATATCTGAACTCTAAATGACTTCTGTTCATATTAATAGTCCATAACAAGCTATTAAATCTTCCTTGAAACAAGCAACAATATGCCAGAACACTTGCTCCATATTTCGGTACTTCAATGAAAAGAACCTATAAACACCCCCCAAATAATTATAAAACAATTATTTCTTCATTAATAAATATTGTGTTCTCCATTCATACATCAAATTTTAGCAACAGTCATAGGAATTGTTCAAAGGCAAGGATTTTTTCATATTTATTTCATCTTACTTGATAATGAATATGCATTATGCTTAGATTACTTGGTCCCTTTAAGTCCTCCAGATATTCAACTGTTAGTGCTACTTTGGAAAATAAAAGTTGTTTCCATGTTATTGTTAAAGTCTTAGCAGAATAAAGTAAGTACTATGAGAGTACATCTTTCTGTTTCTGTTTGGGGTTATACTAATATTTATTATTAACTCTTCAGAGAGTGAGTTGAATTTGTGAAAAACAAAGTAGATAAATTATATCTTATAGTATCTAGTTTAAAAACAAAAATATTATTTGATAGAAAAAACGTAATTAAAAGAGGGTCACATTTAAAATGATGTGCTTCTCTGGAAAATACAGAAGGAAAATGAAGCACATAGACTCCAATATCAAAAAAAAAAAAAAAGAGAGAGAGAGAATCCAATATCAACAAAAATGTTATGAAGGTCATACTAAATAAAATTCTAGGTTAAATATTAGTGACTAGAGAACTTACAGGTCATAATGCAATAAAGCTCTGATTTTAAAATGTCAACAAAAGTGTTTCACTCTGAAAGGTACCCTTATAAATCTGTAAGGTAATAATAGAGAAAAATAGAAATCGTTAATGATGCATGAGTCAGAACATCAGTTTAGAGTAAAAGCCAATTACAATTATGGAATCTGCATCTGTTCATTACAACTTTGTCAGTTTTCCAGAATATGAGACTAGGCAGTTTTTACAAATGACGTAAATGGAAATGTGTTTAGAAACAGCTAAACAATGTGTGCAACATGCAAAAAATGCAATGTTACAGCTAAAAAGGAATTCACTCTTCTTCACATTACTATTTATATAGACTCCTCTTAGTTCTATTTCTATGGACTTGTTTCTTACTCTGTGTAATTTTGTCATTAAGAGACTGACTCAACATTCCTTGAATGTTTAAAATTTCTACTATGTTTTCTATTAGACTACAAAACATTTGCTTCCAAGGTGTATGGAATGGCTCTCAGAGAATTTAAATGATTTTGAAAAATTGCATTAAATTTTCCTGATGTGTGTGTGACAAATGTTTTTATGAGTAATCTTCTTAAGGCCATTTCTAGTTCATAGACTCAGCTTTTTGGAAAATCAATGGACCTCTTAAGACATGTCATATTTAGCTGAGAAGAGGCTGTGTGGATTAGTGAGAAAGAAAATTCATTTTGGGCATAACAAGTACACCAAAAATGACAAAATGATACAAAATAATATCAAAGGAATCAATCTAAAGAAAGTTAAGCAGCATTCTAAAGATCAGATAAGAATTTCCCAAAGTGTGTTCCATGATACCATAGTCCTTTACAAACTGAAAAATGGGTTTTATCATTAAATGAGCATTTAAAAAATGCTGCGTATTATGCTTCCCCTAAGAGGTTCACAGTGTATGAAAATATATGAAAGGCTCTGTTAGCAAAATGCAGAAAAATAACCAACCTGATTTTTGTACATGAAATTCCCACCCTACTTTGAAAATTAAAAAAAAATAATTTTCCCACAAAAGACAGCTTGGAGCTGCATTAATAGATAATTAGAGATATTTAGGAAGAAAATGTTAAAAAGTAAAAATGGCCCATATGTGAAAAACTATTAAGTTGAAAACTGATTTAAAGGAATTTAATATAAAAGAAACTGTAGGGGAGCCCTTCCTCTAGCTATTACTCACTCATTCAACAATATTTCCTGAGCACAGATAGGGCCAAGCATTGTGTTAGGCACTGGGAACATAGTTTTGACATTCTAGAGAGCTGTTCTCACCCCACCCCAATATTTCTCTCCAGAAGACTAGGAACCTTTTTGAGAAAGACTTCTATACATAAGTAAACTGTCAATTTTAATTCATATAGTATTAACCTTGTTTCACAAGCACTAACAGTAAAGGTGCTTAACAATCAAGAAAATAACTAAATGCTGATTACATGAAAGCTCTCTCAAAACTGAAAAGTGAATATAAATCAGTGAGTATTTGTCCAAGTTAAGCATAACAAAGCAATGTTAGTAAAAACATCTTGTTCTTACTAATGAGCATGAGATGTATTATAGGATGATCTAGAGATACAAATAAACATATGATAAACAATCTTTGCTTTTTAGGAGTATAATGATGATTCAGATATTTTAAATAGCTTTATCTCTTATTCAGGAGATAAAGAATGCCATAAGCCATATGATTTTTAATTAAATCTTATTAACACCTTATTAATACTGCAAAACAATCCCATTTTTATTAGGTGGCATGTTCACTTGGAATATAAACCAGCCTGAAGTGTTCTTACTATTCAAATCTGGAATAATTTAAGCATAAAATAACCAATGATAGTAATGGATTTTAACTACAGAATGAAAGAACCCATCAGTACTTACCAATAAAAGTAAGTTAATAAAGGAGAGAAAGTTTATTCTTAAAATAGAATTCCAACAAATAAAAATGATAGAAATTATAGAATTAGAAAAAAAATATTTGTCATGAAATACAAAGAAAGATGAAGAATTATCCCAGACTGGAGGAGACTAATAGAGACTGACAACTAAATGCAATAGGGATCCTGGACCAAAGTAAGAACAGTAGGACATTTGACAAAATTTGGAACAACACTTTTTCTTTTGTTATAAAGGGCATTAGTGGAACAACTGGCACAATCCGAACATCTAGAATATTACTGTATAACAGAACTTTTATGCAATGATATAAATGATCTATATTTCTATGTTCTCCAATACAATAGTCACTGGACTACTGAGTGCTTGAAATGTAACTAGTGTGACTGAGAAACTGAATTTTTAACTTATTTAATTTTAATTTAAATAGCCACATTTAAATTTGGCTAGTGGCTATCATATTGGACAGGAGAGGTTTATAGATTAGACAATAGCACTATGTCAATGTTAATTTTCCAATTTTGAAAACTGTATAAAGATTGTGAGACTCCTTATTTTTAGGGAAAACACATAGTGAAGTTTTTAAAGGTTCTGGGGCATTTGTGTTTTACTCAAAGACTTGTAAAAGTTTCAGAGAAAAGAAAAGAGAGAGAGAATGCTAAAGCAAATATGATGAAGCATTAATATTTGGAGAATCTGGGTAAAGGGCATATAGAACTATTTTTTGCAACTCTTTTGTAAGTTTAACATTATTTCAAATTAAAAATTAAAAACAAGAAAGAATAAAAACTGCATAAAATTAATGTTGTTTTCACTAGAATTTAAAATATAAATTAATCAAGTTTCTACTCATTTCCATATTTTTCACTTAGTTTTTGAAGTGTGAGCATTCAACCATTAATTTGATTTTCATAATAAAACTTCTCCATCACTATAAACAAACATTCACTTTTTGACCAAAAGTGTATAATATGTTAAGTAGTCTAAACTTTTGTAGTAAGCAGAGAAAAAAAGATAATAGAGCTCAGATTTCAGCCTGAGTACTAAATATTAAAAGCAGCAAAGGTTTATAAAAGTTAAGGCCATTCAGGAGAACACAAATAACATTTTAGATCTCTCTGAAGATGTGGGACATATACAGTCATTCCCACAGAATAAAATGGAAAGCCTTATAAAGAGTGAGATTTAGTGAGTCCATCCTTGGGAAAATAATTTTAAATGCCTATATATTCCAGCTATATGTGAACAAGCAAATGTCAATGATAAATAATGCAAAAGTTGTTAGAAAACCTGGATAATAAAGAAGAAAAATGGTCCAAATTAATTTTAAATCAGATTTCTCTTTTTCTATACACTCATTAATCCAGTATAATCAGGTTTCTACTATCATTTTACTGAATCTATTTTTAGCAAGATCATATATGTACTTTTCAATGAATACTTTTTTGTCCTTAATGTCTACAGTTGATAATATAAGGTTTGTCCAGAAAAAGTCCAGCCATTGCTAATATGAGAACAGTTTGTGTGACATTGATATAACCTGGCAGCCAAGGAGAATGGACTTCATTGTGTGTGTATAAACAATGACAACTTCACTGTACTAGTCACTGGGGGCAGTAGATGCCATTGAGTGAGCATGTGTACTGTGTGGCCGTCACATTCAAAATGAGCAAGTAGAGCCATGAATCTGCATCCAATGTTGCATTAAGTTTAAACATTCTTCTGTGGAAACTATTCAGATGATTCAGAAGGCTGCAGGTATGGGCAACTGGTAATTGGCAGCTTCATCAAGACAATATGTCCACTCTTGCATCACATGCAGATGTTTTAGGCAAAACTCAAATCACCAAGGTGACTCAGCCACCCTACTGCCCAGATTCGGCGCCCTGCAACTTCCAGTTTTTTCCAAAACTAAAATCACCTTTGAAAAGGAAGAGATTTCAGACCATCAATGAGATTCAGGAAAATATGATGGGACAGCTGATGGCAATTGCGAGCACTGTGTGAGGTCCCAAGGTGCCTACTCTGAAGGGGACTGAGGCATCGTTGTCCTATGTGTAAGGTTTCTTATATTTCATATGTTCTTCAGTAAATGTCTTTATTTTTCATATTACATGGCTGGATACCTTCGGGACAGACCTCATATAGACTACATTTTCTTGAAACATTCTTTTCTTCTGGCTTTAATGATGTGTATTTACTAATTTTCCTACCTCTCTTTACTCTGCTTTCATATCCTTTGCATGCTCCCCTTCCTTTGCTCATTCTTTTTTTTAAATTATATTTTATTGATTATGCTATTACAGTTGTCCCATTTTCCCCCCTTCATTACCCTCCACCCTGCACACCCCTCCCACCCACATTCCCCCCTTTAGTTCATGCCCATGTGTCATAAGTTCTTTAGCTTCTACATTTCCCACACTACTCTTGCCCTCCCCCTGTCTATTTTCTACCTACCATCT
>PVKU01007648.1:0-84403 GCA_004027475.1 Anoura caudifer | reverse complement strand
TCTTCGTTTTTAATCATGTCTCTATAGCCTTAGAAATAAGGAATCTTGGACAGCTGCCTTTATATTCCTTCAGATGTGTCTGTCTTTAAGCAAATCCAGTCTACAAATGTTGGGTTTATTTAGAAGCTTAAATTAGGGATTTTTTTAAAACCTGATTTTCCCAATTGATTTTCTTTGGGATTCTTGGAGAAAACAAATTCCCCAGTACACCTAACACTAGTCAGTTTATGGGAAATCAACTTAATTCAACAAATGTTGAGTTAAATTGTCTACTATGCTCAAAGCACTGTGTTGTGGGAACTGTCAGAGAAGAGCAAGACAAGGCCCTTACCCTCAAGGAACCTTGTCTAGCTGGGAAGATGAGACATATACCTGTGAAATAGGTAAATAACAACCTGAGACAAATGTGTGATAAGCACGTGATGAGTACAGGGATAATAAAGTGTCCAGAGGAGGCATGCAGAACAGGGAGAGACTGATAATGAGTGTAGCCCGTAACAGCTTACAGAACACTCATATCTTTTATCTCCATGTGTATGCACCGGGTGCGGGGGAGGTGGGGGGAAATTGGAGGTTTGGAGAGGTCATTCAGTTAAAGGCAGATCCTGGCCTAAATCTGGGTATTCTGATGCTGCAGGTTTATTTAGAACTGTTCAGTTCTGTCCTGAGCTACCGAGTAGGGTGAAGCCTAACTACTTTCTGCTAATGGTTAGGATTTATCAATGTGGAATGTGTGTCCATAAAATGCCCTGCTGGGAAGTGCTTGTTGACCACAGCAGAACTCTGTTTTCAGAATAATGTCTTACTAAAGACCCTTGAGATTGGAAATTTGGAATGAAAAGGGCTCAAGAGATTGTCAGTAAAGTAGTGTCCCCTTGTTCTCTTGGAAAGTAGAATTTCAAAAGTGTACTTGCTTTTGTAAATGGAAGGAACGATCGTATACCTATCTTTAAGCATGCGCTCTTTAGTGTGAGGTTGCTATGGACTACTTCTAGAATATTGTATGAGCATGGTATTGTCTTTTACTTATTCTTTTCCTTTGTTTGGAGACTCTTGGTCTGAAAATAACTGTCTTTCATTTCAGGCAATGTTTTGGGGAAGAACTGTTAGCTGATAACTGAGCTTTCACTGTTGTTCTGCACTGTCTGACATGATGGGACCAGCTTCAGCCTGTGTTCCTCCAGCATCTAGTGTTCAGCTTGGTGGGCGGAGTGATTCCTGGACCCTTCAGGCCCAGGTAGGTTTTTATTCCTTCATATTTTCGTTATGAAACATTTCAAATGTAATAGTTGAAAGAAAAGGATAAGAACACCTTTTTAATTTTCTATTTCAACAGTTGTAACCATTTGTCCTGTTTTTCTGTCCACCCTTCTCTCTCAAATTGTTGTAGAACCATTTCAAAGTGAGTTGCAGATATCATGATACTTTTAAATATTTAAGAATACTGATCCTAAAAATAAACTCTTCTGCTTAGCTATAGTGCTATTCACTGAGAAATGAACAAAAAGTTTTCGTAATATTATGTAGTAACCAGTCTTTATTGTATTGAACTTCACCCCGTTGTACCCAAAATACCTTTGTATTATGAAAACCTTCAGACATACAGCAAAGTCAAAGTTCACAGTGAACACCTAGATTCCATTGCTGTTCTACTGTATTTGTTTCAGTCCATCTCTCTAGAATCCATTCATCAGTCTGTCATACCTTTTGACATATACCAAAGTAAATTTCAGACACAAGTAACGACTACTTCAGCATGTGTATCATATACTGGAATTTACCATTTCTTTTGATGTAAATTTTACACCTGAAATTAATACATTGAAATACATTTGTTGAGTATTGAGATTTTATTTATTTATTTTTGGAGGGAAGGGAAACATATTTTTTCACTGTTCCAGTCCTAGAATCAGCCATTTATTCAAAGAGCGCTTGTCACTTTAATGGAGAATGGAATTTAGAAATCAGTGTCTGGACACTGGATATGCTCATTGATTCTCGGTGTCATTGTTCCTAGGCCCTGTCGGGGGACATGACTGGGAAGTAGGTGGATATACTTGTGTGGCCGTACATGCGTACAGTCACATGTACGCTCACATGCGTATCCCTCCCTCTCTCTCCTTCCCTTTCTCTCTCTTTCTCCATATTTTTCCCCTTTTGGGGTATCTGCTTGCCTATCTATATTAAAACCTATGACTTATCACAGATGTCTCCAATTCCAATGCAACACTCTCCATATTTGTGACTCCCTTATTCAACAATGTGAAACCTCACTCCAGTTATCCACAATCTGTCCACTTATTTGCTCAATCCTAGAATATACAAAAATATTTCTGAATTTTAATCCATGCCTCTGCAAAAAGAAGCCTACAAATTAAAAATTTCAATATTTTTAGAGTACTTTTTATTTTTAGTCTGAGGTCATATGGTCCAAATGCTATGTTCAAAAGTTCATTGGGTTATTTTTTTTAAACCCTCACTTTTTAGTGTGGTTATGTTATTCAGTGGAAATTCATTTTGTTTCATTGGTTAGTATTCATTTTTAGGGCTTTCCTTCATCCTTTTTAATTTTACTTATTCCCTTCCTCCTCTCCTCCTTTCTTCTCTCCCTTCTTTCCTGTCTCTGTAGTATCTGTGAAACCTCAACATGGTTTCAAATATACCTGTACAAAAAATTATATTCAGAGAGTTGTTATTGCCTCTTCATTAGTCTATCCTTTCTATTACAGGACAGGGGGTCTGGCCCTGAGCCAGTAGTGTGTGGGTTCTTGACTTCGTGTAGGAAAGATTTCACAGTACAAGTCCAGGTGACTGTAAGGGTGCATTGATTAACACTGGGGACAGTGAAACAAGGAAGCGCTCAGCATGGAAGAAACAACAGGAGAGACCAGGTTCAGCTGCCTTAACTCACTGGGAAGTCACAGAAAAGGGGACCTTGGGGACAGGTTCAAGGGGTTAGCCTGGCTTGAGCCACCACTGCCTATTGCTTACCTGATTTCAAGTCTTTTGGGGACACTTATAGGTTAGGAGATGCGTGCCTGTGGGTGAAGAAGAGAGGGGAGAAGGGAGGAAGGGACTGGGGCCAGCTGCGCCCCAGAGGGAAAATGCTCATATGCCTGGGTCCTTTGTCTTGAGGGTTTTATCTCTCTTGCAGGCAGGAATTGGAGGGGAGTTTTCAGGGGAGGGTTTCCACAGAATATTCATCAGTTTTCCAGGTGTGCTCTCTCAGGGTCATTGTCTCCACTGATTGGTCAGTGACAGGGCAGGGGATCTTTAGTTACTGCAGCTGGTCCTACCATCGTCCACCTGCTTTTGCTGCTTTTCTGGGCCTGGAGCTGAAATACAAGTGAGGCCTAGGTGCTATCCCTAGGGGGGTGACCTTCTGCATCTGGCTGTCAGTTGCTCGGCCAGTTCGTACAGCTGTCCGTCGCAGTTCCCCTACTTGTCCTGGCCTACTGGCCTGACTCATTTTCGCCCAATTCCTATCCATAGCCCAATAGATACCTAATCTTAATAGTCTCTAATTTTTCTTTCATGTGCTGCTTTTTGTTCAAATGATCAGACATGTATATATTTTCTCATATTTTTCCCCTTTTTTGAAGATATTACGGGTACTCTTTTGCACTTTGCTCTTTTCCCTGAACAGCATATCTGAGAAGTCCCTCCACATCAGTTCAAAGAGATCTTCCTCATTCATATATACATTTTTATAGCTTTGGGTGGATATAGCATAATTTATTTAGCCGTTCTCCTACATGGGCATTTAGGTTGATTCTAATACTTTGCAGTCACAAACGGTACAGTGGTGAGTAACCCTTTGCATCTGTATTGGGGGTGTATCTTCAGGGTAAATGTCTATAAGTGAGGCTGCTGCATCAGGAAGTAAGCACAGGTAATTTTGTAAGATGTTGCCAAACCCCCTTCCTGCGGATTGTACTGATTCGCGTTCCCACCCGCAGTCTGTGGGAGCGTCTGTGTTTTCACGGCCTCGCCCATAGCATGAGTTGTCGTTCCTTTTATGTTTCTGCCAATCTGTTCCTATTCCAGTATTTTCTTAATTTGTATGTTTATGAGATTGACCAATTTTTTATGTTTAAGGGCCATTTTTATATATAATTTTGGTAAGTTGTCTGTTCAAGTGTTTTTCTCATTTTCAATTGAGTTTTGGTATTTTTAGACCTCAATATTTAGGATTTCTTTATATTTAGGGAGCCCTCTGTACTTACAAATATTAGTAGTTCTTTGATTTTTTTATGGCATTTTTAAACCATAAAAACAGGTAGAAGTTGTTTTTAAAATTTTTATTTTAGTATAATGAAATTTTGTCACTCTTTCCTTTTATTGCATATGGATGTTGAGTTAGAAGGTCTTTCCCTACACCCAGGTCAAAGAGGAATTCACCCATATTTTTTCCTAGTACTTACATTAAATCCCCCAGGTACTTTAGGTTGTATTTACTTTGGGGGAAAGACTTTGTTCATATTGAGGCTATAAGTTCAAGTACTATTTATCAATATGTGTGATTATTTTTCTTTCTCTTAATTTCTGGTGAGGTTTATAACGGCTTTTTTTCCCCCAAAATACTGTCTGGAAATTTTATGGCAGTGGGTTTATTTTAAGCTCACACACATGATTACGGAACATCCTCCGGCTGGGGAGGCCATCCCCCAGACCGAGGCACTGCAGCACGGGCTTCATTGAGTTTGTTGTTGACACGTCCAAAGCTGTGGAGTTGTTTGTTGCCTTTGACATGGTAATCCCAGAATAGATCATTTATCCTAAGGAAATAGAGAAGAGGGAAAAAAATAAATGTATGGAAAAGCTGGAATAATCCAAATGTTTAATAATAAAGTTATAATTAGGTTAATTGGGTTTTGGAAATGCAACCATGAAAAATAATGAAAACTGTGGGAATATGGAAACATGACTATGTTAACTGAAAAACAAAACCAAGTTTGTATTTGTTATGATTAAAACAGAAAAACTTAAGCCTGCCTAAGACGATGTAAGTGGCCTGTTCAGAGCAGCATGGACCTAGGTGCGGAATAAGAGGTACGGCCCAACCACCAGAGGAAAACCTCAGGAGGGCCTGAAGGGGTGTTGTCAAACGGCTTAGGTCCGATGTGGCTCTGTGCTGTGCCTGGCAGCAGTTTTGGGGAACGCTCATAATGGATTGTGTTGGTCACTTGCTGGAACCTGATTATTTAGAAACAGGACAGACGTTGCTAACGGGAGAGTTGAGCTTGCTGGTTGCCGCTTGAAACGTTCTGGGTTGATGTTTAGAGGAGGGTCCCAGTGTGCCGTTAGTAAACCGAAGGGTAGTGCTGTGGCTCTGAGTGGCCGCAGTGTAGAACCGGAAGGCTCAGTGAGGAGCTAGGGGGTGAGAGAGTGGCTGATTCTATCAGTACAAAATAAAAATACCTGTTAGCGCTAATAATCATGTGGGTAAATTTTTAGAAACTTGATTATAGACATATACCAACTATACAAAATGTTATTTCTCTAATGAGTGATTACTTTTATTTATTTAACTTTTTAAAGAACCAGCTGCAGTTCAATAAGAATGTTTCCACACATTCAAGCAACTTGGCAATCCGGTATTCTCCTCCACATGCCATTAAAATTGAGAAGCTGAAGCACTTGCACAGCGAGTCCGACTGTTGTAAAGACTTGGATTTTAGACACGGTCCTGACCAGAGTAGTTCCGTTTCCTTTTCTGTCATATCAGAAGAGAGACTTAGCCATGCTGTCCACCTTGCCAAAAGAGATATGAAACGAAGACAATTTGAAGAACATGTAAGACATCATCTTGGAAGTCAGCCCCAAGTCTCTCAGAAACACGGATACACCAAGCATAACATGTCTGACCTCGGTGTGGACAGGAGGGAGTTGAAGAATCAAGAGGTTTTTCATTGCAGCCACCAGCCTCCCAAGGCAGATGTTTCCAGCTCAGGTGCCAAGGTGTACATCTACACATCTCATCCAGGACAGTCAGATCTGACCGTGCCAAATTCACCACCCACCCACGATCCAGGACTTCAGCCACGTGCCAGGGTAGGTGACCACAAAAGCCTGTGTGAACACAGAAGCCTGCTAGAAGTTCAGCGACTTCAGAAAATATTGAACAATTGTATCCATAAAATTGAAGAAGTAACTAAAGAAGGTGAGAAAAATTGGTGAGAGTGGGATAGCTCAGATACATTCCTTCCTTTGGGACCCCCACCCTGTCAGGTTCCACTCCCTCTTCTGTCCCTAGACCAGGCACCCATGACCAGACAGGTGGACTTTGAGTTTGCCCAGTGTCTTTTTCTGGAGAGATTTCCCTGCCCTAGTCCCACCATCCGGCAGAGGCCCACGGCACAGCTCCTTTCCTGAAAGCTGCCTTTGGTAATCGGCTGACCAAGGGCCCAGCCCAGGGGCTAGGGTACCTGCTGTCTGAACCTTAGGTCTTCTGGCATCAGGGTGAAAATCATCCTGTAAAGTGTTGCTTCTGTACCCAGTTCTTCAGAAAAAATTACTTTTAATTTGTTTGAAAAAGAGCATAGTGTATGTACATTGTAGGTTAAAGCAGGTTTAGATGAGTACACAGCAGTGACAAGGAAAGTGGCGAATGTATATGGAAAATATCTAACCGCAGGGTAGAAAGGAAATTGTATAATCACTACCTGCTGTTTTCTATAATTCTTCAGTATTCTCCAGACCCTTGTGTTTCCCTGGGGAATAGAGCGTTGATTCCACATGGAGAATTAGCAGTTACCAGAGCCAATGAGTAGGGGAATCGAGCCCAGGTCAGACTTCAGGGAGTAGGGAGTTGAGCATCACATACATTGTGTTAGGATAGTACATAGTCTCTGATGATCTCTGGCATTTAAAAAATAAATTTATATATGCATGTGTACGCATACGCATATTATACCAGGAATTTAAGGTGCCTAAGAAAAATACCTGTGGTCGAACAACATAGAACAAACACATGAATGAGAATATTGTGGCACAGGAAAAAATAAGGAAAGGAAAAACAAGATATATTCAAGATGGGTTGCAAATTGGTTTCTGAGCTTCCTAGCATCCAGCTAAAGAGAAAAGTGTGACCAGTTGCAGAATTTACAAAGTCTAAAATAGAAAAAGCAATTGTGTGAGGAAAATAATTATTGCACATATAGAGACCAGAAAAAAATGTCTCCTGTGGCCTTCATAAAGAGTGTGTTGGACAGAAAACTGTACAAGAACAACAATTAAAATTTAAAAAAAGCGGGGGAAAGCGTGTTATGTAATATGATGAAGAATTAAAACCATTCCTATATCAAGATAACAGGAGTGCTAAGATTTGTTTCGTATAACGTTGCTCAGCGTCCGTCTGTGGCGTGTCCCCCGGCATACTTGGGTGGAAGCCATGCTGCTGGGGGGAGGAGCCTAGAGGCCCACTGCTCTGCTGATGTGGCTGCATACAGGGCCCTTCGGAGCAGCCTTTTCAAACTCTGTGGGGAAGGACTGGGTTGAGGGGGCTTTGTTTTTTGTTTTGTTTTCTTTTTTAGTTAAAAATGTCAGTCACAAGTCAAACTTTCTAAACTATAATAAAAATGTCACCACAATGGCGCATTGCTATAAAAATGTGTAAGTGCACACTTGTGGTTTCTGCACTTAGCTTGTCATGGACTGGTAATAGTTTGCGACAGCCCCTGTCAGGTGGGTGGCCCTAAAATGCCCAGCTGTGCTTCCCAAGTGCTGCTCTGCACACTGGTTGCAGCAGAATCACCTGCAAGGAGGGTAAATGGTGATGGAAGGAGACTTGACTTGACTGGTGAACACAGTGCAATATACAGATGATGTGTTACAGAACTGTATACCTGAAACCTGTAAAACTTTATTAACCAATGTCACCCCAATAAATTCAGTAAAAAAGACAAAAAAAGGAATCATCTAGAAGATGAGCAGTTAAAAACCCCGCCCGAGCCAGTTGCTATGATAACTAAGTACATGAGTCCAGGGTCTCTCCGCACGGTGCAGGCCAACGCGAGACAGAAGCAGTTTGGCTTGCAGGCTCCTCTGAGACTGCGTCTGTGTCCCCACCTCTTTGATTTCAAATTTTGATTTCTTCCAAAAGATTTTTATTAACTTTTTAATGAGTAAATATTAAATATTTGAGCTTATAAAATGTACTTTATAAAGCATTGCTTTTATCTGACTTGTTTAGTGGAGTTTTACATAAGAATATGTGTCGCATAAACCTACTTGAAAACCACCAACTGGGCAGAATGGATGGGTTGCACACCCCTCAGGCAGTGTTCCAGAAACAATTTCTTGGAACTAACCTTTTGAAAATGTGGAACACTATCATGTATGGTGGTGTCCTTTCTGACAAGTATATGCAGGCTTTGGACATCCATGTACTCTTCATGTGTTGGAAAAGATTTCTCTTTTGGATTCCAGAAAAAATAGTATGAAAGAAATCTTGTTAAAAAGTAGGCCAATAAAGGGTTTTTGAAAAAAAATAGAAAGCGTTGCAGATTTTGGCTCAATGTAAAGAATTTTAAAATAGTAAGAGGTGCTTCCCATGGAGTAGGCAGTCTAGTGGAGTTTGGATCAGGAAATCCCACACCGAGGGGAGCCTGACCTGGTGCGACCTCATGGCCCTGCTGAGTCAGTTCACCGCCCTTCTGATCTCGTGGTTAGTGAAAAATGGCATTTGTTGTTGTGACCGCCCCATTTTTCTTCTTAAAGTAGAGCCCTTCAACTTACATGATCTCTTTGAGTACTTGTATTTTTGTGAGTTTTTATATTTGGTTTATAACCCACTTGGGAATATTTTCAGAGAGAATGGAAGAAGCCCTGGACCCAGACGAAGAACGTCGGATCCGGGTCAGGAGGCAGGAGCAAGCTGTCCGTTCCGCACGCACGCTCTACGGCCTCCAGCAGCAGGTGCAAGGGCGGGGGTGGGGCACTCGGCCTTGTGTGTGACCTTCTAAGAGATGTGTTACCTTTTGCCTCAGAAATGTTAGCACCATGGTATCCTCTGTGAACTCTCATATGTTTGTGAAGCTAAATTTCCTGAACACATGGACAAATAATTTCTTTCTCTCTGTCATCTGCCTTTGTGTGTGTGTATTGTCTTTGTAGCAAAACTCCTTAAATAGTGGTTTTTGACTTTTGGTGTCAGAGACTCTGGAGAATCTGCTAAAAGCTATAGGTCCTTTCCCTATTAAAAAAATTGCTTATACAGCACATTTTTCCAGACAAAGCCAAGGGGATTAGTTACCCCAAAACCCTTTGTTTCCAGTTATGAATCCTCATCTTAGCAGAAAGGCACCATCTTAGTTTCCCATCTGTCTCGTCTTGACAAGGTACTAGAAACAGTAATAGTAAATGGTTTGATCATCGTTATTGAATAGTAAAAAATGAAGACTATGTTAAGTGTCTTTTAGGACACAATTAATGGCTGAAAAATGCGCATTTACATTGTTCATGGTAACTTTTAAAAAGTGTTTGTTTTACCTTTAAGGACTTACTCATTAATAAGTTTTTAATTCATTTCTGGTCTTATTGCTTGAACCAAAAACTGGACCTTTTTATTTTAAAGAACATGTCTGAGATTTTGTTCTCTATTTTTAGGGGGGTTCTATTTTGTCCTTACTCTATATTGCTGCCAAACAAATAGGGCCTGTTCTAAAACACAAATTTTACCCTGACAGACGTCTGCTTAAAAGACTTCAGTGGCCCTCTGTAACACAGAGGGTGGAAGCTAAATCTTTTAGCACAGCACTGAAGACTTTCTGACCTGGCCCTCCTAGCTTTCGAGGGTCACCTCCCCCTTCACTCCTTCGTGCTTAGTTCCTGTTACCCTGGGGACCATGGGATGGAAGGTGGACCCTGTGCTCTAGTCACCATCTTGAACTGGAAGCCAGTAACTATTTTGGGGGCTCAGGAATGAAGAGCCTTGCCTCATTTTCAAATGACTTGAATTAAGAGTGGTTAAATTTGGATAAGACAAGCTGTGTCCTTCCTCTTCTACAAAAAGATCAGTGGAAAGGTATAAAGTTTTCATGTTTTTCCCTTTACAAAACAGGTTAAAGAAATCCAGGAAGAATTGGATAAATTGAGTCCACATAAAACTAAGCACACTAAGAAGGTATGATGCGATTCAATTATGATTAATACTTATCATTTATAAGTTAGATTTCCGATGTTGTGTAAGCATCAGGTGTGTTCTCTGTACCAGTACTATATTCAGGGCTTGTAGAAACCTATTAGCGAGGGCATGAACACTTAAATACTCTGAGCTTGGGGTTGTCTTCCAAATTCTCAAAGTAGAATTTTGTTGCTGCTGCTGCTATAAGAAACTGAGAATTGGAAGGAAAAGACTTTGTCACTAGAAAGTCTTTAAACTTTATAATTCCATTAACTATGAAAAGGTTTTCACAATGGAAGTAGTTCATTATAGACAGAAGATAGACTGTAAGTATTCTTAAGGATGGGGTTAACATCAAGAAGTTCTGAATATTGAAGTAACTTCACACATTTCATTTATTGCCAGTCATGGGCAATGTCCAGGCTGGCAGCTGCCCATCGAGGAGCCATTCGGGCCTTACAGACATTTGTCACTCTGTTCACTGACCGAGGGGAGCACCCAGTTCCTGCTCAGTGTAAGGAACTGGGCAGCCTTATTCGCCAGCTCTCACTCTGTTCTGCCAAGTTGGATGCTGATTCATCTGTTGCTGATGTGGTTATAAATGTCCTGCATCAAATTGAGGTATGACATTGACTCTAATTTTTGTCAAAAATGTGTTGTTTCTAAGCAGGGAGGTAATGTTTACTGCCTCCAAATTTCATTGAGATTTATGGAGAATACAAGACAAAGCTGCTATACCTACTAAATTAAAGCTTTACTGAGGACAGAAAAAAAGGTGTCATTTTTATTTATAATCTAGTCTATAATATTGTATTTCACTTCTTGGAGAATGGTGGCTTGAGTCTAGAATATATATCACCTCTTAATCAGGTCCATTAATTAAAAAGAATTTTCCATTTCCTGACAGTGCCAGTTAAAGAATTTTCTACCGTAGAAAAAGAAAACAGTATTGCACTCTTAGATTGGTGCTTTAATTGGAATATTGGTATGTAATCTAGAGAGATTTTTGGAAAGGAGACATTTTAAGATCTAGGGAAGCAGAGCCAAAGTCTTGTGATATGGCTAGAGACTTCTGGAAATCACAACCAAATGTACTAGTTAGGAATAAATAGGGTTCTTTGTTTTTATTGGTGACAAAGACAGCAAGGACAGTGTGGCCTTAAATCCTGATACTTCTCTGAAGTTCGCAGAGTGCTTCCACCTAATTTGGCATTTTATCTACTGCAGTGCTGAGATTTGCAGTAGATTTATTACTACTATTTTACAGATAAAATCTTTAAAAAGCAAAGGTCAGAGACATGACACAATTACTTCTCTTGAGAGCTGGGAATCAAATTCCTGTCTTCTACTCCCGTGCTGCTGTTATTTCCACCGCACCACCCGTTTTCATACGCAGATAAAAAGACGACCCCTCTGTTAGCGTGACGTGGAAAGCCGTTGGCTGTAGAGGACAGGTGCTGTAGTGGGGGCAGTCATGGGCTAATCGACATACCAGTTTTACCATTAACTAGCCTCGGTGGTCTGTAAGGCCCCTTCTGCCTGCACATCCCACGAGGCAGTGAGCAGGTTTGTGAGTGCGTTGGTTACGTCGTGGGCATAGACTCTCCACCAGGAATGTTGGTGTCACGTGCGGGCCCTCAGACAGCATGTCAAGTCAGGTGATGCTTTTTAAACTTACCCATAGGAAACATTTATTGGTCAAAATGATTTCCTTTAGAGGGTATATCTTTATGATCCTAAAAAGCATCTCAAGAGATCATCTAATCCCTTTCCCAAGTGTTGAGCAAGAGTGAGTACCTTAACATGATGTTTCTCAAACATAATGTTTCTCTCTCCTAAACTGAAAGTATTCAGTAGTACAAGCAGTTTATTCTGTCTTGTTGTTTACTGCACCAGCCCATGGCCTACTTTTCCTTACTATCGTCTGCACTGAATCTCCCTGGCCATGTTCAGTGGTCCTCAGTCTGTACTGACCATGTGGAGCCTGGGCCCTTACTGCCTGGCGATGAGTAGGTGGTACATTATTGGAGGACGTGCCTCTTTTAGAAGAGAGGGGACACAGGTCTCCTTCCATTGTGCTGGGGGAGCGACAAAGGCCACTGGACACGCAGAGTTTCCTTTCATTTATGAAAGTGTAGATTAAATATAGTCTATTTATCCACTTAAAATTATTTGGGTTTATGAGGTTTTTACTGAGAATTAAATGCCTTTAAAGCATGTAGGATTATAGTCTGAAAACTATGGTTAGTTTCTAAAATGGTAATCCTTAATTTTAGGATTTGGATGCTTTTAATTACTCATATACTTTATCTTTTTGCTGTTGGGTTTAGTGAGCTTAACATGTAAAAGAACATGCAGAAGTTGATGTCTTAAATAATAGGATTTTAAAATTAAGTTAAACAACATTTCTTTAATCTTTAGAGATAGCTCTTTAATAACACATTTCTCTGGAGTCCTCATTTTGTGATTAAAAGTAAGACTTTTTTAAATCACCGAGAGATAAACTAAGAGAATAATGGACTGTTTTATGGCAGGCTTTGGAATCCCTACTGGAAAAGAAACTGTCACCCAGAAAGGCGAAGAAAAGTTTCACCGAAATTAGGAGCAGATTTCCAGTTGGTAGCCAGCGGTCCTTAGAGAGATGGCAAAGTACATTTCCAAAGAGCGAGAGGAGACCCTTCGTGACAAAGAAGATATTTCCACAGGAAACAAGACAGCCTTCAGTGGCAAAGAAGGTTCTTGCTGGTACGTGTCTTAAAATGTTCATTGCAAGGTATTTTATTCTTTGGAATTGCCTGGACTGTGACAGTTGCTACACTGAGGGGCAAGTTAGGATTGAAAACGTAGTCCACAATAGGTGCACTTGAACTAAGACAAGTGAATTGCAACCAAGATGCTTCTTCAGGCTGCAGGCTGGAGTATTCTTCCTTTAGCGGAGGGTGGAAGAGTGAAATTCCCTTTTCCTGCATCATAGCACTTGGGCTACCCACAGTAAATGTCTGCGTATCTGGAAGTTAGAGCCCTACTTTTAATTTTCATTTTAGTGATAGGGAGAGAGACAGACAGGCAGACAGACAGATGCATATGTACATGCACGTTAGATACATATGTATCTTTTTACATAGGTAGTGAATTCTTGTTACTCCAACAATGGGAATTGCTGGCTTATGTGGTGTGCACATTTAGACTGCAGCTTGCCCTTGAAAATGGGCATACGATTATGTTTGGACTAGATTATGTTTGATCATCAATATACATTTTTCCATATCCTTGCCAAGTACTTTATGTAATAAAATTTAAAAATCTTTTCAGTCTCTCAGGGGAAAAATGGTATCTTACTGTTTTATTTTGCATCTCTCTGGTTCACAGCATGTTCCTTAGCCACATTTATTTCCTTTTCTGTGGTTTGTCATCCTTTACCATCTTCCTGCTGGGTTCTGTGGCTTTTGTTTATGGACGTATAGAAGTTCATTATATATTCTGGGTCTTAATCCTTTTTTTGTGTGTATGTATATTACAGATATTTTCTCTTAGTCACTTGCTTTGTGAAATTTGTTTGTGATGTCTTTTCTGACACAGAAAGTTTTAATTTTGTAGTCAAAATCATCACTTTTTTCTTACATATTTTAATGTTTCATGAGGCAACTCTTTCTTCTTTATTCTTCTTTTTTCAAAATTTTGTTGATGGTGATTGCTTGTTTTCAGAGAAATTTAAAATGAGCTTGTCACGCTCTGTGAACCATGATGTCCGGATTTGACTGGTATCACCCTCAGTTCATAGATTACGTCGGGGAGACATGAAGTTGTTGCAGTACAAAGTCAGCTCCTCAATTTCTTCATGTCCTTTTTCCATCCCTTCAGTTGAATTTTATAATTTTCGGCATATAAGAATTCCTGACACGGGAATACTTAGGAAGCTTAAATTCCTTATTAAGTTTATTTCCAGTTATTCTTGTATGGTAAATGGGATCTTTTTATTACATTTTGAAGTTGGTTATTGCTACTTGCAGGAAAACTGTCAGATTTGCACGTTGCTCTTATATCTGGCATCTGGCTGAAATCTTTAATTTGCTGTGGTAAGATATACATTTGAACATTTCTGAAATTGGTATACATTCTTAAATTGATGCTATCATATAATTAATTTGTAATATTTTAAAATTTGCTATCGGTGCATAAAATAATGGTGTCTTACACTTTAGATTTGATAAAATATGAGATTTTGTTCTTTAGTATTTTTCCAGAAAGGGGAGATCACCTGCAAATAAGTTTTGCCTTTCTCTTTGCAATTTTATACCTTTTCTGTTTTCTCTTTCTGCTTATTTGAGTGGTTTTAATTCAGAATGATACTAAATAATAGTTACAGAGGTGGACATCATTTCCCTCCCAGATTTGCTTCTCCTGTTTTTCGCTTGGTACGCTATGTTTAATTTCAGCATACACCTGTTTATATTCTGTTGAATATTGTTGCTTATTTGCTATAATTATCAACAGATTTTAAAGATCAAAATTGCATACACTGTACTCACACTTGATTAACATTCATATTGTCTTAGAGATTAAGGGATAAAAGTCATTTAGCACTTCAATGAACATGATTGTTCCCTGTATTTTTTTCTTAAGATTCTATTTTGGTGCTTGTAAAATTTCCTTTTTCAGTTACAGTTAATATTCAGTATTATTTTGTATTAGTTTCAGGTGTACACCATAGTGGTTAGATAGTTGTACATGTTTCAGAGTGTTCCCCTGATATTACGGTACCTACCTGGCACCATTAATAACAAACAGTTATTACAATATTGGCTATATTCCCTACGTTGTACTTCACATTCGCTTAACTGTTTTGTCTCTACTCCTTTTCTCCCAGTCCCCCAACGCCCTCTCCTCTGGCAACCAGCAGTCTGTTCTCTGTATCTGTGAATTTATTTCACTTTAGTTTGTCCCTTTATTTTGTTCTTTAGATTCCACTTATAAGTTAAATCATATGCTATTTGTCTTTCTCTCATCCATACTGTTGCGAATGGCATAAAATTTTATTTATTTTTTATAGCTGAGTAATATTCCATCATATATCCACTCATCTATTTATGGGCACTTGGGTTGCTTTCATTTCTTGGTCATTGTAAGTAATACTGCAGTGCACATTGGGGTGCATATATTCTTTTGAATTAGCATTTTGAGTTTCTTCAAATAATATATCCAGAAGTGGAATCACTGGGTCATAAGGCAGCTTCATTTTTAATTTTTTGAGGAATCTCCACACTTTTCCACAGTGGCTGCACCAATCCGCATTCCCACCAACGGTGCACAAATGTTCCCTTTTCTCCATATCCTCCCTGGTGCTTGTTTGTTGATTCATTGATGATAGCCATTCTGACAGGTGTGAGGTGGTATCTTGGGGGTTTAATTTGCATTTCTCTGATGATTAGTGATGTTGAGCATCTTTTCATATGTCTATGGGCTATCTGTATGTTCTCTTTGGAGAAGCATCTGTTTAGGTCCTCTATTTAATTGGATTGTTTGTTTTTTGATGTTGAGTTGTATGAGTTTTTTACAAATTTTAGATATACCTCCTTATCGGGTATGTCATTGGTGAAGTCTTCATCCATTCAGTAGATTGTTTTTTAAACTATTTTGTTGATGGTTTCCCTTGTGCAAAAACTTTTTAGTTTGCTATAGTTCTCTTTCTTTATATTTTTCTTTTGTTGCCCTTGCTTGAGGAGATATTATCAGAAAAAATAGTGCCAAGAGAAATGTCAGAGATTTTACAGCCTATATTTTCTTCTAGGAGTTTTATGGGTTTGAGTCTTACATTTAAGCATTTAATTCATTTTGAGTTTATTCTTGTATATAGTGTAAAAAGTTGGTCTGATTTCATTTTTTTGCATGTATCTCTCCAATTTTTCCAACACCATTTATTGAATAGACTATCTTGCCTTCTTTATCAAATATCAGTTGACCATATAGGTATGGGTTTATTTCTGGGCCCTCTCTGTTCTGTCCCATTGATCTACACATCTGTTTTTGTGCCAGTACCACACTGTTTTGATTGCTGTGGTCTTATAGTATAGTTGGATATCAAGTAGCCTGACACATCCAACTTTGTTCTTTTTTTCTCAAGATAGCTGTGGCTATTTGGGGGTCTTTTGTGGTTCCATATAAATTTTTGAATTAGTTGTTTTAATTATGTGAAAAATGCCATTGGTATTTTAATAGGAGTGATGTTGGAACTATAGATTGCTTTGAGTAGTGTACACATTTTTTTAAAATTATATTTTATTGATTATGCTATTACAGTTGTCCCATTTCTCCCCCATCATTCCCCTCCACTCTGCATACCCTCTCCCACCCACATTCCCCCCTTTAGTTCATGTCCATGTGTCATAAGTTCTTTAGCTTCTACATTTCCCACACTATTCTTGCCCTCCCCCTGTCTATTTTCTACCCATTGTCTGTGCTACTTATTCTCTGTACCTTTTTCCCCTCTCTCCTCCTCCCACTCCCCTGTTGCTAACCCTCCATGTGATCTCCATTTCTGTGTTTCTGCTCCTGTTCTAGCTGTTTGCTTAGTTTTTGTTTTTGTTTTAGGTGTGGTTGTTAATATCTGTGAGTTTGCTATCTTTTTACTGTCCTATTTTTTATCTTTTTCTCAGATAAGTTCCTTTAACATTTCATACAATAAGGTCTTGGTGATGATGAATTCCTTTAACTTGACCTTATCTGAGAAGCACTTTATCTTCCCTTCCATTCTAAATGACAGCTTTGCTGGATAGAGCAATCTTGGATATAGGTCCTTGCCTTTCATGACTTGTAATATTTCTTTCCAGCCCCTTCTTGCCTGTATGGTCTCTTTTGAGAAATCAGCTGACAGTCTGATGGGAACTCCTTTGTAGGTGACTCTGCCCTTATCCCTTGCTGCTTCTAGAATTCTCTCCTTCATTTTAATCTTGGCTAATGGAATTATGATGTGCCTTGGTGTGTTCCTCCTTGGGTCCATCTTCTTTGGGACTCTCTGAGCTTCCTGGACTTCCTGGAGGTCTATTTCCTTTTCCAGATTGGAGAAGTTCTCCTTTATTATTTGTTCAAATAAGTTTTCTACTTGTTGCTCTTCCTCTTCCCCTTCTGGTACCCCTATAATGTGGATGTTGGGACATTTAAAGATGTCCTGGAGGTTCCTAGGCCACTCCTCATTTTTTTGAATTCTTGTTTCTTCCTTGTTTCCTGTTTGGTTGTTTCTTTCTTCCTTCTGGTCCACTCCATTGATTTGACTCCCAGTTTTCCTCCCATCACTATTGGTTCCCTGTACGTTTTCCTTCCTTTCACTTATTGTAGCCTCCATTTGTTCATCTAATTTGTGAGCAAAATCAACCAATTCTGTGAGCTCCCTGTTCACCAGTGCTTTGAACTGTGCATCTGATAGGTTGGCTATCTCTTGATTGCTTAGATGAATTAGCTCTGGGGCTTTTTTTTTTTTTTTAAGATTTTATTTATTTTATCTTTAGAGGGGAAGGGAAGGAGAGAGGGAGAGAAATATCAACGTGTGGTTGCCTCTCATGAGTCCACTGTTGGGAACTGGCCTGTAACCCAGGCATGTGCCCTGACTGGGAATCAAACCGTGATACTTTGGTTCACAGGCCCGCGCTCAATCCACTGAGCTACACCAGCCAGGGCCAGCTCTGGGGCTTTGATCTGTTCTCCTGCTTGAGCCATTTTTGGTTTTGGTTGTTTTTTTTTGGTCTGGTCGTGGCTGTTACGTAGTGAGGGGCGGAGCCTTAGGCGTTCACCAGGGTGGAGAAACCCGGTTGCTGGGTTGTGATGCTGGATGTGGGGGCAGGGTCCGAGAGGGAACAATGGCGTTTTCTCCACTCTCTCTTGGATTCCAGTCCCTTCTGCCACTTTCCCCTAGCAAATTGGGCCCTTCTGGTGCTGATTTCTATGTGGGTGGGCTTGTGTATGCTCTAAGACCCTATGGGTCTCTCCATCGAACTCTCCTGTGAGGCTGGGATTCTCTCCTGGCCCCTCAACCCCCACAAGTGTTCCCAATAGGTGCTCCCAGGCTTTATTTCCTGGCACTGGGGCCCTGTGTTGCACAGTCTGTCTTGCTGCCCGTTTTCGCTTGGTTTATCTGTACGCGAATGTGTGACCGTGGTCAGCCACCTTGTGTGCCTCCCTTGGTCTCCTCGTCGCCTCCCCGCACTCGGCAACTGCCGCCTATGCACCTGGGACCACCAGCCACCACTTCCTCCTTCCGCGACCCCTCTCCGCTGGCCACCAACTCTACCCCTCTTACTGGTCTGGGTGAAACGTTGTTGGACTTCCATACAATTCAATATTCTATCTGTTCTGGTTGGGCTTTTTTTTGTTTCTATATTTTTGTTGCCCTTAATCTTGGTTATGAGAGGAGGCACAGTGTGTCCACCTAGACCTCCATCTTGGCCAGAAGTCAAGTCCTAGTGTGCACATTTTAATGATGTTAATTCTCTCATCCAGGTACTGACCAGGCCCAACCCTGCTTAACTTCTGAGATCAGATGAGATGGGGCACGTTCAGGGTGTTGTGGTCATAGACTAACGATGTTAGTTCTTCCTATCTATGAGCATGGTATATACTTCCATTTATTTGTCTCTTCCTCATTTTCTTTCTTTAGTGTCTTCCAAGTTTTTGAATACAGGTCTTTTACCTTCTTTGTTAAATTTATTCTTAGGAATTTTTTTATGCAGTTGTAAATGGGATTGTTTTCATAGCTTCCTTTTCTGATAGTTCATTATTGGTGTACAAAATGTAACTGATTTCTGAATATTTATTTTGGATCCTGCTACTTTACTGAATTCATTTATCATTTCTAGGTGTTTTTTGGTGAATTCTTAGGGTTCTCTATATACAGTATCATGACATCCACAAATAATGACATTTTTACTTCTTCCTTTCCAACTTAGATGCCTTATTATTTCTTCTTCTTGTCTGATTGCTGAGACTAGGATTTCAGTACTGTGTTAAATAAGAGCGGTGAAAGTGGACATCCCTGTCTTGTTCCTGATCTTAAGGGAAATGCTCTTACTTTTTCCTGGTTGAGTATGATGTTAACTCTGTGTGTGTCATATATGGCCTTTACTATGTTGAGGTATGTTCACGCTGTTCCCACTTTGCTGAGAGTTTTTATGGTAAATGGTGCTGGATTTTGTCAAATGCTTTTCTGTATCTGTTGATATTATTATACTATTATTATTCTTCATTTTGTTTTTGTGATGTATCTTGTTACTTGATCTGCAGATATTATACCAACCTTTCATTTCAGGAATAAATTCCACTTGATCATGGTGTATGATCTTTTTAGTGTGTTGCTGAATTTGGTTTGCTAATATTTTGTCGATTTTTGTGTCTATGTACATCAGGGATTTTGGCCTATAATTTTATTTCTTTGTAGTGTAAAATGAGCTTGGGAGTCTTTTCTCATCATGAATTTCTTGGAGTTGTTTGAGCAGGGTAGATGTTAATCTTTCTTTGAATGTTTGGTAAAATTCACCTGGGAAGCCATCTGGTCCAGGACTTTTGTTTGTTGGGAGTTTTTTGATTCCTGCTTCGAATTACAATCATTGGTTGTAATTTGTCTATTCATATCTTCTGTTCCTTCTTGATTCAGTTTTGGAAGATTTTGTGTGTCTAGGAATTTATCCATTTCTTCCAGATTATCCGATTTGTTGGCATATAGTTGTCCATAACATTCTCTTACAATCCTCTGTATTTCTGTGGTGCCAGTTGTTACTTCTCTTTCATTTCCGATTTTATTTATTTGGGTCCTCTCTCTTATTTTCTTGATGAGACTAGTTAAAGGTTTATCGATCTTGTTTATCTTTTCAGAGAACTAGCTCTTGATTTAATTGATCTGTAGTATTTTTTAGACTCTATTTTGGGGTTTTCTTTGCTCTGATGTTTATTCCTTACTTCTGCTCACTTTGGGCTTTGATTGTTACTCTTTTTCTAGTTGCTTTAGGTGTAAGGTTAGATTGTTTGTTTTAGGTTTTTCTTGTTTCTTCAGGTATGCCTGCATTGCTATGAATTTCTCTTTTAGGACTGCTTTCTCTGTGCCCCATAGATTTGGGGTTGTTGTGTTCTCTTTTCATTTGTCTCAAGGGATCTTTGAATCTTCCTTGATCTTATGGTTAACCCAGTCATTGTTTTTTGTTTTTTTTTTTTTTTTTAAAGAATTTTTTTAACATTTTATTTATTTATCTTTAGAGGGGAAGGGAAGGAGAGAGGGAGAGAGAGAGAGAAATATCAATGTATGGTTGCCTCTCATGCGTCCCTCGCCGGGAACTGGCCCGCAACCCAGGCATGTGCCCTGACTGGGAATCGAACCGTGATCCTTTGGTTCACAGGCCTGCGCTCAATCCACTGAGCTGCATCAGCCAGGGCTAACCCAGTCATTGTTTAGTAACATGTTATTTAGTTTCCATGTCTTTGTGTGGTTTTAAAGTTTGTTTTTTTTTTTCTTATAATTGGTTTGTGGTCTGATACCATTGTGGTCAGAGAAGATGCTCGATATGATTTCAATCTTCTTATATTTATTGAGATGTGGTTTGTGTCCTAACATATCTATCCTGGAAAATCTTCCATGTGCTCTTGAAAAGAATGTATATTCTACTGCTTTGGGGTGAAATGCTATGAAAATATCAATTAAATCCATCTGGTTGAGTATGTCCTTTAAGGCTGCTGTTTCCTTGTTGATTTTCTGACTGATGTCAATGTGGTGTTAAAATCCCTTACTGTAACTGTATTACTGTCAGTCTCTGCCTTTATGTCCATCAGTATTTACTTTATATATTTAGATGCTCATATGTTGGGTGCATGAATGTTTACAAGGGCTGTATCCTCTTGTTGGATGGATCCCCTTATAGTTATGTAATGTCCTTCTTTGTCTCTTACTATATCCTTTGTTGTCATGTCTAGTTTGTCTGTAAGTATTGCTCCCCCCACTTTTTTCCTTTGTTTCCATTTGCATGAAGTATCTCTTTCCACCCCTATACTTCTAGTCTGTGTATATCTTTTGTTCTCAGGTGGGTCTCTTGTAGACAGCATATATATAGGACTTGTTTTCTTATACATTCAGCTACCCTGTGTCTTCTGAGTGGAACATTTATTCCATTTACATTTAAAGTGATTATCGATAGGTATGTATTTATTGCCATTTTATTCTTTGTAATTGTGTTCCTATTCTTAAAGAAGTTCCTTTAACATTTCTTGTAATACTGGTTTGTTGGTGACATACTCCGTATAGCTTTTTCTTGTCTGGGAAATTCTTTTTTTCTCTTTTAATTTTAAATGATTTCCTTGCTGAGTAGAATCATCTTGGGTGTAGTTCCTTATTTTTAATCACTATGAATATTTTGTGCCGGTCCTTTCTGGCATGAAATGTATGTGTTGAGAAATCAGCTGACAGTCTTACAGGAGTTCCCTTGTAGGTAACTTGCCTTTCTCTTGTTGCTTTTAAGATTCTCTCTTTGTCTTTAACATTTTGATATTTTAATTATGATGTGTCTTGGTGTGGGCCTCTTTGGGTTCATTTTCTTTGGGACTCTCTGTGCTTTCTGGACTTGTATGTCTGTTTCCTTCACCAGTCATTATTTTTTCAAATGAGTTCTCAATCTCTCCCCCTGCTTCTGGTAACCCTATAATGTTGATATTGTTACATTTGATATTGTCTTAGAGGTCCCTTAGCCTCTCCCCATTTATTAAAATTCTTTTTTTATTTTTGCTGCTCTGATAAGATATTTTCTGCTACCTTACCTTCCAAATTGTTGATTTGATGCTCAGCTTTTTGTAGCCTACCGTTTATTCCTTCCAGTGTTTTCTTCATTTCAGATACTGTATTCTTCATTTCTGACTGGTTCTTTTTTATGGTTTCTGTGTCCTTTTTTATGCTTACTGTTTCTTTGTTGAGGTTCTCACTGAGTTCATGCATCCTTCCCCTCAGTTCCTTGAGTATCCTTGTAACCATTTTGTACTCTGTATCTGGTAGATTGCTTGCCTCCATTTCATTTAGTTTTTCTTTTTCAGGGGATTTTTCTTTTTCTTCCATTTGGGGCATATTTCTTTGTCTCCCCATTTTGGCTGCCTTTCTGTATTTGTTTCTGTATGTTAGGTAGATCTACTATGTCTCCCAGTCTTAATATTGGTGGCCTTACGTAGTAGGTTGTCCTGTGGGGATTAGTGGCATAGCACAGTCTCCCTGATCACCTGAGCTGGATGGTCCAGGAATGTCCCTTGTGTGGGCTATGTGAACATTCCTATTATAGTTAAGTCTTGATTGCTGTTGGGTTGTCTGTGGGTGGGGCTGACCCTCAGGCTGGCTGACTCTGAGGCTTGACCCCAAAGACAGTGTACAAGCTGCTGTGCAGGGGCTGATTCCCCCAGCAGGGTCTGGTGCCTGCCAAAATCTCCCTTTGGGCGTGCCACCTGTGGAGCCTAATTGGGTCATGATCTGCTGTGGTCTGAAGCCTGCCATCCGGTGTGTTGGTTGGGGCCTCTTGGGAGGGATCTGCTGCAGGTCAGTGTTGGATGCTGTCTGTGACCAGCCCTGGGCAACCTGTTTAGAGCTACAGTGTGATCACAGTTGTGGCTGCCTCTACTGGGCCTGGTGCATTTGGGAGGAGCCAAGCTGTGCACTGTGGCCGGCTTCCCCCAGCACGAAGCCAGCAGGCAGGTCAGCAAAAGGCCCAAGGCAACCCAAGAGCCTCCTCTACCTGCTGACTGCCTGTGAGGCTCAGTCACTGAAAGAGCCTTGAGTGACAGGCAGTTGCACAAGGTAGGTTTTCAGTGAGTCACCAGGTTGGGGTGAGTGCTGTTCACCAGGTTGATACAGAGTCAAACTCAGTGCCATTGCTGGGTCTGAGGCCACTTAGCAAGAGTAAGCTGGTGACCTCCTGGGGCCTATGGACCTTTGTGGTGTGGTGGAGTCATCAGGGTGAGGTCAGCAGAGTTCATCAAGCTAAAACCCATCAAGATTTGGCTGTGTGGAGGGGCTATGCACAGGAAAGGGGATGCTGGTCATGTGTGTGAGGGAAAAGGGGCCCTTGGCCTAGAGCCACACAACTCAGTCTCTCTCTTTGTGTCTCTTCTACCCCTGGATCTGCTTGGACCTCCTTAAGAGCCCCTCAAGAAAGTCCCCACCGTTGGCCAGGAGACAACACCCCAGGAGACACCACCATTGGAGTTGTCTCCTCCAGAAGGTGTGAGCTCAGCAGGTGGGGCCACAGGGAGGGTGGGGCTGGTGTATTCCCCCAGGCTGAAGCTGTATGGAGGGGAGTGCTGGACTCAGGAAGGATGGCATCTGTGGGCAGTGTGGGAGAGGGACTCAGCACGGGGACTTTGGAAGCTAGCCCTTCAACTCTCTCGCTGAAGCCACACAACTCGGTCTGCCTTTGCACGACTTCAGTTCCTTTTAATCAGCCCTCCCTTCGCCAGAGCCCAGGGTGAGTGGCCATGGATGAAATTTTTGTCTGCTGGCCCTTTAAGAGGGTGCCTGAGTTTCTTGCAGACTCCTGTCTCTCCCTGGCTGGTGGAATCCCCACTGATTTTCACAGGCAGATGTTACTGTGGGCTCCTCTTCCCAATTGGTGCTCTGGGCTGGGGAGCCCAGTGTGGGGTTAAGACCCCTCACTCCTCATGAGACTTTAGCAGCTGAGATATCCCTTCAGATTCTCAACTGCTGCAGGTGGGTGCCAGGCCAGCCCTTTTTACGACCCTACCCTTCCTGCCAGTCTCAGTGTGACTTCTTCTGTAAATCCTTGGTTATAGGACTTTCTGTTCAGCTAGTCTTCAGCTGGTTTTTCAGGCTGATTGTTCTCTAGGTTAGTTGTAATTCTGGTTTGGTCCTGGGGGAGGTGAGTGTAGGTTCCACCTACGTACGCTGCTGCTGGTCTTGGGTGCTCTTGGAATTCTTTATATATGAGCTTACCTTCAGGTTTTGGCAGATCTGCATGTGAAGTTAAGGGAATTCTCTTCCTACTTTGCTAAGAGATTTTTCTTTTCCTCTTTTTTTCTTAAACTGATAGGTATATATGTTGATAGTGTTTAAAATAGTTTAAATAGTTTAAAAATGTTAACAGTTGATTTTTTAATGTGCTATTTATATCAAAGTATGGACAAATTCAGTAAACTAGTTTTCCTTTTTTTATTTAAAGTAGAGTATACACATGGAAGAGTATACACAGTGTAAATTCACAGCTAAATTAATTATCAGAAAACAAATGTTGGTAATCTCTGTAGGAGTCAAAAACCAGAATATTACGAGCACTGAGAAATCCCCTAGTGCCCTCCTCTTCCCATCTCTATCCCCTGCCTCCTCCCTCAAATTAACTTTTATTCTTATTTTTAATGCCATGCTTTGGTGTTGCCTGATTTAGACAGAACTTTATAAAAATAGAATTACATAATAGGTATTTCCTAGGGACTGGCTTCTTTCCCCGAACACTTTGTGAGATTCATCCATCCGGTTATGTAGCTCTGATTTGTTTATGATCATTGCTGCATTCCATGATGTGAATATATCACAGTTTTAACATGTTTTCTGTTGTTTTAATTATTGAGTTTTCCCGGGTTTGGATGGTTACAAAGAAAGCTGCTGTGCCTGTGCTCACATGGCTCAGTACGTGCGGGCGTGTGTTTCTCTTGGGTGTGTTCTCAGGAGTATGATTGTTACGTCATGGGTTATATATTTATTCAACTCTGGTAGATAAACATTTTTTAAGTGGTTTTATCATTGTATATTCCAACCAACCGTGTGTGAGAACAGTTCTACACACCCTTGTTTGCACTTGTTTTACTAGTTTTTTTAAATTTTTGCTGCCTGGTTGATGTGTAAGGCTGTAGTTGTGATTTTAATTTACATTTTCTGGATGAGTGATGGTGTGCCTGCTTTATCATGTATTTGTAGGCCATGTATGTGTCTTCCGTGGGATCAAAGTTCATGTCTCTTGCCCACTCCCCCCTCCCTGTCCTTCTCACTCTCTGTCACTTTCTGTTTTTTCTTCCTTCCCTCCTTCCTCTCTTTTCTTGTTTGTTGATTTATAGGAGTTCTTTGTAGGAGCATTTGCATATGGAACCTTTCTCAGTTATCTATGTTGTAAATATATTCATAGAAATAAGATGTGTCTTGTCTTTAAATGTTGTGGTGGTGACTGTTGATGAACAGGATTCTTAATTTCACTGTAGTCTAATGTTACATGTTTTTCCTGCATTTCTATTCCTGTATCTTTATTTCATATCCTGTTTGAGAAGCTTTGCCCCGTGCCAAAGTTAAGAAGATGTTTTCTATGTTAATTCCTAGAAAAAAGTTCCATTTTCCTCCTGCTGCACACCCAGTTGAGCTAGCATTATTGTTGGAAGGACTGGCTTTCGCCCCCGTGGTGGCACGTGGTGCTGCTTTGGTCATACAGTGACGGTCGCATGTACGTGGGTCCGTTTCTCGGCCCCTGTTCTCGTCCACGGATCTCATACAGACTCTTCTGCGAGTGTACGCTACCTCGATTATTCTAGGTCTTGATAGCCAGTAGAATAGCTTTGCTTCCTCCTCTTCTTTTAGAATGTCTTGGCTCATCTTGATCTTTGGTATTTCCTTATCAATTTTATTTATTTATTTTAAATGTTTATTTATTTTAGAGAGAGAGGATGGCAGAGAGAGAGGGACACTGATGTGAGAGAGAATATCCATTTATGCCAAACTGGGGATCGAACCTGCAACCTAACTATGTGCCCTGACTGGGAATCAAACCCCCAACCTTTTGGTTACGGGATGATGCTCCAACCAACTGAGCCACACCAGCCAGGGTTACAGAAATTTTAGAGTCAGAATTTGAAAATTTCCACCAACCCACCCTCCCCCATTCCCCTGGAATAAAGACCAACCAACCTATGGGATTTTGATGAAGAATTGATATCTTCATAATATTGAATTTCCCAACCCACAAACAGGATACATCTCTACATTTATTTAGGTTGCCTTTAAATACTTTCAGTAATTTATTGTGTGGTTTTGTTCATCTTTTATTAGATTTCTTCCCTAGTATTACTGTTTTCAGTTCTCCTGTAAATGATATCTTTTTAAAATTGTAATGTGTAATGTGTATTGCTGATATACAGACACACAATTGATTATCTGTGTTGCTCTTGTATCCAGCACCCTGTTAAGGCTAATTTACTTCTAGTAATTTATCTGTAGATTATTTGTGTTTTGTTCTGTATATACTCATATTATCTAGGAATAACTGTTGGTTTAGTTCCTCCTTTTCAATCCTTATTTCTTTTTCTTCTTTAGTTTTCTGGTTTTATTTACTGATCTGTAGATGACTGATATAAAGGTATGTTAAAGTCTCTTGTTACATGAGACTGCCTTAATTTCTTATTGTATTTTATTCACTTTTGTTTTATGTACTTTGAAATTGTGCAATTAGATGCATAAGACTTCCTGGCTGTTAAATCTTTTTGGTTGATATCATATGTTGTCATTATTAAATATTTCTCTTTGTCCTTTGTAATGTCATTCACTTTGGATTCTGTTTTGTTTGGCGTTAACATTGTTTCAACTGCCTGACTTGCCAGGCATTTACTTGGAATAACATTTTCCATTCCTTTGTGTTCTGTCTTCCTTTGATGTTTTATTTTAAGAAAGTTCCTTGTAAATAGTTTATTGTTGGTGTTTTTAACTCTGTTGTATAGTTCTATATTTAACCTACTTACATTTACTGAGGCTAATTATACATTTGAATGTTTTTCTACCTTATTTTATGTTTTTCATTTGCCAGTGTTTTCTTTTTTCCTTTGTTGTAATTTATTGTATTAATAAAATATTTCTTGCTTCATTTTGTTTTTTTCTACTGATTTGAAAGTTATGTATTAGTTTGGCTTTCATCTGATTTATTTCTAAATCTGCCACTAATTCTGTGGCATCTTGGTAGTTTAATACACTACCTCTAACATGAATGTAACAAAAACTAATTTGGTGGATTACTATTAGATATTTATTCACTATAATGTGATATTCTCCTCATTGGAAGGCAGTTGGAACTAACACAGCATCTGCCTTTGCCGGCCTTTCCCCTCAGGACAGATATCGTGTCTGTTTGCCATCATGTCCTCTATGGCCAGCGCAGTGTTTGACACACAGGCCCTTCAGCGAGAGACTCAGGGAGGAAGCGTAATTGAGTGAGAAAGTGCTTCTGAGCAGCAAATCACAGTAGCTTGAGTTTGGGTGTTGTGGGTTCGATTATGATACTCTGGAGGAAATGTAGAGAACTTTCCAGAACTGCACACAGGAATGAGTTAAAAGATAAGAGGTGCCCATAGCTGATTAGTGAAAAAGTAGGACCAGCTTCAGAAAGAGAAGTTGGAAAACCTGCTAACCCAAAACTCACCAGAGGGGCAAATGTGGGAAAGCTGGGGGACTGACAACCATGGGGAAAACGTCGACAAAAAAGACCTCTCTTCTAGTCCCAGGTCTGGCACTTTGTGACCCTGGGTTGATGACTTAATCTCTCGGAACCTCAATCTCCTCACCTGTAGAATGGGCATAATAGTCCTTATCCTACGTGACTTAGTTGTTCTAAGTAGCAAGTTATGTCGTTACTAAGTGCTATAAAAATGTAAGGTCTTGTTTTTAGTTCATAATAATCATCTCAGGAAAAGGTTAGATTTTGTTAGGCATATTCTAAAAGAAAGCAATCATTGGTAGCCATTTAAAAATGAGAGTTTGTCAGTTTTTAAAATGATGAAGCTAAGTGGTCATGAAGAAGTGAGTAAGTGTCAGTTACCAGGAGGATGGGTTTGTATGGAACAGTTCCACACTCCCTGACCAGGCAGAATGAATGCTCCTAGCCCTGGGCCGCGGACTTTGTGACCCTGAGTAAAAATACTTAACTTAGCTGTTACTTCACCTGAAAAAGGTGGTGATCGTTGTCCCGCCTGCCCTGTGCATCCCTGTGAGGCTCACAGAGTTACGCTGTCAATGAAAGAGTGTTGTGCAGATGAAAGGGAGAACCGTAACCATTGCGATCGCCCATAGTACAAGTTGAGGTGTGGTTAAAGATAGCCACTTCACAAATTTAGTACATTTGCTCATGGGGAGGATGTGGTAGCCCTCTTATTTTTATTTTATTTGAGTTTTCTTCTTGCCCTCGTGATCTGGATTTCAGAAGGTTACATTTTCTGCTTGTTCTAGATGTCACTAAATTTCCTTCATTCTGACTTCCTAATATCCTCTCTTCCTCTCCCCTCACCCTCAGAAAGTCAGAGGGAACTACTTGGGTGGAAAACTCTCTGGTATGTGTGAGCCTGAGTAGGTCGTGTGATGTAGGTAATTGTTGCCTGGTGGGGTCCTTTAGTGGCTTCTGAAATGTTAGTGCATCAGCTGATTGCATTAGTGTAACTTATCAGATACAAGGATGATGGCTCCCGCCCCTCTGCCAGCCCTATCCTTCCTCAAATTAAGCTGCCCCAGGAACTGTTACTGCATTTACGTGTTGATTTATGCAGATAGTAATTGAAAAAGCCTCTGGACAAGGGGTCTGAGTTGGCTTGCTGTGTGTAAACTTGAAGGTTAATTATAAATTATAGACCAAGGATTTAATCGTAGCATCCTTTCCTTCCAACTTTTATTTCCTGGCTGTGTAACTTCCATGGCCTTAAAAACTATCAGATTAAAGAAGTGACGTGGTTGCCGGGGCAGGGATCTGGCTCTTGACCTACTGCTGTTAGTTTGAATATAATTTTCCCTGTATTATGAACTATTTAAAACATACAGGAAACGAGTGAAAATAGTAAATACCTATGTATCCATTACCCAGATTTTAACAGATTTGAACCATTTTGCTTTATTTGCTTCTGAATTTTTCTAGAAAGTAAATATGGCAGGTACAGCTGTTTCTTTTATGTTCCCCTCCTCATCCTGTAGCCCTCCCTCCCTCACCAGAGGTTAGTCGTGTTGTTGTTATTATAATATGGACCTGTTCTGTTTGTTTACTTGTTCTGCTACGTATCTCTCTGTAAGCAGTACAAAGTTTCATATGCTATACATTTCATGTAAGTGGTGTTTTACAGTAAGCATCACTCTGCAGTTTGCTTTCTCCCACCTATGTGTGAATGACTCGTTCATATATTGATACGTGAATGCTGTTTCATTGATGTAGCTGTTGCATAGGTTTCCCTTGTATGAGTAAGCTGTAGTTTATTTTCAGCTCTTATTGATGGATATGTGGGTCGTTTCCAATTTTTTGCTTTTCTAAACAGTGGCGAAGTGTATGTCCTTGCTCGTGTCTGCCTGTGCACACGTGTGCGAGTTCCTCCAGGCTGAGTTTGTGCAGAGAAGTGACGCAGCTGGTTGCAGCGCAGGCAGCCTGCCACGGGAGCTGGCGAGTTGCTCCCCACGCGGCCCGGCTGGTTCGCTCCTGCACGAGTAGCTTGTTGAGAGCACTTGTTTTCCACATCCTTGTTTATATTTGGTGTTTCACATTAAAACTTTCCCCACAATCTGGTGAGTGTGAAATGGCATCTCATTGTTTTCATTTGGGTTTCTCTGATTACTCATGATCAGTTTTCATATTTTATTTTCTCATAGATTTGCGAATGTTCTTTATATTAACCCCGTGTGGATATTTGCACTGAAGGTCTCTACGTCCAGACTCTAGTTTTTCTGTTGATTTTATGGTGGGCTTTTTGGTTTTTGTTGTTTTTGTCAAAAGGAAGTTGCAGCTTAGGGTAATTAAATTTAAATATATTAATATTAGATTTGAGTTTAAGAAAGCCTTTTCTGATAATCATATTCTTCCTGTATTTTCTTCTGAAAGCTTTAAGTTTTCCTTCACAGTTAGGTCTTTGTTCCATTTAGAATCTAAGTGTTCTTCAGTGTGAGGCAAGGATCCTGTTTCATTTTGTTACTTGTGGGTGTGAATAGTCTCAGCAACTATCGGTCAGACTCACTGACTTTTATGCTGCCTTCGTCATACCCACTTTGCTTCGTTGGTTTCTGCCGGTTCCTGCTTCACTCCCACGGCGCCTTGATGCCTTGACGTTGCAGCTTTACCGCGAACACTGTATCTCCGATGGACTGAGACTCCCACTCCAGCCCCACTCCAGACTTTGTTATTGCTCTTCACAGTTATTCAGGCTCTCATGGGATTCTACTCTTCATAAGAATATTGGGGTCAGCCTGTTTGGATCCACACAAAAAAATCTGTTGGGATTTTAATTGAATTTGCAATGAAAATTGTAGATTACTTTGGGGAGAATTGACATTTTTACAGTATTCTTTTCATTTATGAAAATAATCTATTCATATGTTCTCCCATATCCTTTAAAAATACCTTTGAATTTTTTCTGTAGAAGCCTTACATATCTTTTGTTAGATTTATTCCTAAGTGCCTTACAGTTTTGTTGCCACTGTTAATAGCATTTTTTTCTGTTATATTTTCTCTAATTATTTTGATGTTGTGGGAATGATACTGATTTTTTTTGTATTTTTTTAAATCCAGAAACCTTGCTGAACTCTCCTCTTAATTGTAATTGCTTGTCTGTAGAGTCTCTTGATTTTCTATATGAAAAGCATTATATCATCTTCAAAAAGAGGCAGTTTGATTTCCTTTCCCATTGCAGTTTGAATGTCATGTACAGAGTTCAGACTCTATTCTGTATCAAATTAGGGGTCACCACAGGTTTTGAGAAGTGACATTTAAATATTTACATTTCAGAAAAAACAATTTGGTAACCAGGTGCAGGTGTGATTGCAGATGAAGAAGGGCTCCGTTAGGAGATGCTGCTGTTACGGTCACAAGGGTTTACAACCTGACCTTGGGTGGTCACACAGGGAAGGAAGGGCAGAGAAGAGTACAAGAGAGATTTTAGAATTGGGGTCAAAGGGACCAGGTGAATGAGTAAATGTGGGAGGGGAGATTCAGGGAGCCGGCCATGACACCTGGGTTCCTTCTAGTGCAGTAGGAGTGATCGGATGAGGAGTAACTCTGGCAGCAAAACTCCTCAGTTTTTAACAGGGCTGGGGGAGGTTTTGGAGCGTATCTGTGTGTAATCACTCTTTCCCACTTGCTTTGAAGAACATTTTTCTCAGTTTGTCCTCTTGGAATCTTCCATATAGATAAGTTCCAATCTGATAAAGAGCTTCCAGTGACCCAGAGGCTGGAGAATGAGGTTGGTGTGATTGGTGCAGATACCCTTCCAGAAGAAGCTCCATCTATTCCAGACCAGAATGCAAGCTTCAAAGATGAGGCCTTAGCCCTGGCAAAAACCAGAGTGGTGGGGAAAAAGCCTGCGGCTGAACACGTGCCACTTGGGAAGAAGGATGCTCTGGCACCAGCACGACTGCAGCAGGTATGGCGTCGCTGCTCTCTTCCGGCCCGTCTGTGCAAGCCTGACGTTGCCGGACCTCACGCGGGCTGCTGAGGGGTGCGGTCAGGATTGGAGTCCTCAGACATCGAGTGCCAGAGCACTTGAGTCCACTTATCTAAATTGCTGACTTGGCTTAGCTCTAGGTTGTTTCTGTTTTTCAACAAAAATAGCAATTTTTAATGTTGTTGCTAGGACACAGCATTCTGGTCCTGGTTTGCTAAAATCCTAACTTATTTCATACCATGATTCTAATGAAGTAGGCCATTTTAAAATTCAGGTTTTGTTCTGTTTCTGGTTTGAAAGTGTGAAATTTGAGGGGATTAAGATTTGGTAATAAATAATAAGTACTCAGTAATAAAAGGCATCCCAGGGCAAGTACTTTCTAACATGGCTTTGGAGGCCAGCTTACTTGGAACTATATTATATTTTCGGCTTCTGTTTAAAATTTAACTTAAGGCCCTACCCGGGGAGAACTGGTGAGAAGACCGCCTCCTCGTCTAAATACCCTTGGTGTGGGGGTACTGCCATTTAATGGTGCTGTCCTGAGGCTTCTGTCGAAAACCTGTGTGTTATCAGGCGGCCCCAGGAAAAGGAGTCAGCAGGCACCGCCAGTTACCGATAGATCATGGATTTGGGGCACATTTTTATTCCTTGCCAAACCGACTCTCATGGGGGATCACTGGGGAGTCAGAACTGAGCCTGTGTGAAGTCAGCTTGGTGCGCCTCTTCAGAGACAGGCTCATTTTCCACGATGTTTTCATATAGCCCGAGTCATTCCATTTAGATGGCTATGCCTTTCCACCTTCGTCATCATATTCTTCCTTATCGGCCCATTTAGTCTTCCAGAAACTTGTGAATAAATTATCTCCCATTTTACATGAGGAAGCTGAGGATCAGAGAAGTAAAATTTTTTTTTTTTTAGATTTTATTTATTTTATCTTTAGAGGGGAAGGGAAGGAGAGAGGGAGAGAAACATCAATGTGTGGTTGCCTCTCATGCATCCCCTGCCGGGAACTGTCCTGCAACCCAGGCATGTGCCCTGACTGGGAATTGAACTGCGATCCTTTGGTTCGCAGGCCTGTGCTCAATCCACTGAGCTACACCAGCCAGGGCAGAGAAGTTAAATATTTTAACTGAGAATGTTTTAAAGATTAACCTCCCTTTTTCTATTTGTTTTTTTAATTAGGAAAACATAAACATTTATTTTATATATAATATGTGTGACATAGCAAAGCGAGGGATTCCAGTTTTACACCTCCCTCCCCTTGGCCACCAGCACTGTCTCTGTGTCACACCCTCCCCCAGTTGGCACCACAGTGTCTCTGGCTGAGTTTATGCATGAATGGCGGAGGGGCGCTTCAAGGGGCGCTTCAAGCTTCCCTAGACAGAGTTTCTGTGATACCCATTTGGTTTTGTAATTCGTATTTATCTCTTACAGGGACTTCACAAAACTGACAAAAGTAGATCAGCCCAATCTCACAGCAAAAGCAGGTTACAACAGACAACAGTTTCATCCAGATTAAAAATAAACCAACAGCCTGAGAAAGACAGTAGAGCTCCCTGGATACCTCCAAACCCCACGTCCCCCCCAGCATCTCCTAAATGGTATGTCAAAATTCAAGGGACCATTTGGGTGTGTCATTTTACGTTTCCTGAACAGGTCAAAGGTGACCTGTTGTTTCAAGCAAACAAAGCAGCAGCCTTAGTTCCCACTAAGAAGAAAAGCTTATTAGGGTGAGTAATACATAAGAAGTTTTTGTCTAAAAGCCTGTTGGTGCCTTTTTCCTACCTGCGTATGGGTAATGTAACCTCCATGGGCCGCCCTGCACTTTGTGGACGTGCGTCCTTGTGGACTTTGTGGAGGGTCGCAGGCTCTCCTCACTTGGCTCTTCACCCAATAGGTTTTAGTTATTTAAGGCCAGGAACCGCGCCCTCCCCACATCCGATGCCAAGCACAGTGTCTGACACTTAGTAAACCCTAGTGCGCATTCAGTAAATCTTTGCTGAATGAATGAATATATTAAACTAATTCTAATTCAATTTAATTATGAATTACACAACCAAACAAGTCTCACAGACGCTGTTCTGGCTGCAGGGGACAGTGGGGTAACGCTGACATTACTGCTGTGTCACCCCCGGTCGTAGTACCTGGAGAGTGGGGAGCCACATTCCGCAGAGCGAGAGAGAACGTGTTGGCCTCCAGGGGCATCGGGGTCCAGCTGGGGGGAGATAGTCTTGGGGGAATTGAATGGGAAGGACCAGGAGGTAGGTTAGTGAAAGGAAGGCAGCAAAAAGTGGTAACGTGGGGAGCAGACGGGGGAGAAGGTAAGGGACTCTCAGCGCCTGCCTTTGGGGGGCTGGCAGACACAGGGTGAGAAGCCGGTAGAGTGGATTCCCCTCAGCACTTTGGATGATTCTGAATGAATGGTTTTGCTTCATCCATCAACTCTTAATTTAAAGTTGAAGAAACAATGTCTAGAGAATTTAATGCTTGCTTATGTAGCAGAGCTGGGACTGACAGGTCTTCCGCGTTCATAATGGGCTTTTTCATTTTTATTTCCTCTGAATTCTCTATTTTTACATATACTAGTGTAGAGACGTGGATTCAGTCGGTAAGCATCAATTAGCTGAAGTCTATATTACAATCAAACGTGCAGCAGACTGTCTGCTAGAGTGTGTGTGGTGGATGAGGGGGGTGGTGGGTGAGGCTTCCAGGTCCAGGATGCTGTGCTAGGCCTGATAAAGTACAGAGTTGCTTCGTAACATGGAATGTAATTAGTGACCCAAATCTATGTATTATAACAGGGTTTTGTTGAAGTTTATCCATTACTCTGTAATCGACTTTTGTTTTCCCATTTGAATTAGTGATTGCTTCTACGGAGCAAAAGGACAACTTCTCCCCTTTACCACTAACCCTGAATGCTGGAGGATCTCGCTCTGCTTTACATTCAGCTTCCACTTTAGGGCCCAGTGGGCTGGAGATGAGCACTGATTAGTGCTTTCATTGTCTCTGAGCTGGCACCTTCAATGAGTCATTGGGTGTGGAGTGAATGATTACAGAGATGCACTTTTCCGTCTCTTGCAGTGCTGCATGGCTGAAGGTGAAATCTAGCCCCAGAGATGCCATGAAAGAGCAGCCTGTCCAGCAGGAAGGTGCTCAAGAGGAAAGTCAAGTGACAGGTGCAGGCGCTATTGAGCACGAAGCAACTAGGTTTGTGCTGGGTTTTCACATCTTTGGAAATGTAAGGGCCCCTTTCGCATAGATTCTAAATTGAACGTTCTTCTTTTTCCTGTGTATAGAGTTAGTTATTTAAAATGTAAATTGTTAACATTTTCTGTCAAACTATGTGGCTTAGACAGTGATCCCCTTTTTTATTCCTTCTTATTTTCATTCAAAAATTATATGTGTGTCAAGTGCTTTACATGTATTAACTCTCTTAATCATTATAACCCTGTGAAGTAGATACTGTTGTTATCGCCCCCATATTTCAAAGGAAGCACCTGGAGCAAGAGAGGTTAAGTAATTGACCCATGAGCACACTATTAGTCAGTGACCAAAGCTGGGATTTGAACCCAGGCAGTCTGCCCCTGGTGGTATGTTATTCTGGTTGCTAAGCAGCAGGTATTTTAAGATCTAGGATTAAAGTTGGAGGAAAAAAGATTAGCAGAGGTAGTTTGAGAGTCATCTTTGAGGCAGTGTTTGAATTAGTCATGCAGGTAGGTGAGGTTTATAAGGGAGCGGGTGTGAAACAGAATTTAGTTGTGGATCAAGGGCTGAGCTTTGGGTTAGCTCCCTAGGGTAGGGAGCAAGAATAGGAGTGGAACTAACAGAAGAGCATTAGACAAGAAGAAAAAGCAGAGCAACATAATATGAGTAAGCCCTAACGAGAGGGCTCAAGCAAGGACTTCACGCTTGTCGAATGAGTTTTTAAGCTTGTTTATGCCGCGGACTTCTTTGGCAGTTCGGTGGTACCTTTGGATTTTGTCTAACAATATTTGTAAATGCATACATAAAATATACAATTATCAAAATATTTTTTAAAAAGTATAAGTGTGTCAGTTGTCTACCAGTTGCTCGTTTTGTATATGGTACAGTTGTGAGTGCTCTGGAGACTGTTAAAAAAGGGCAAAACGGATCCCAGCTTATCTACGGTCAGTAGCAAGGACCTACTGTGAGCTGTAGCTGAAGACAGAGCATGATGTGGACCCTAGAGATCAAAGGGTTAAGAGCAGAGATTTTAGAAGGGGGACAGGATACTTCTTGCTGCAAAAACATAGGCTTCATGGAGAGAGATGAAAAATAAATTAGGACCTAAAGAATAGGCCTTAAAGAGGGTGAAAATGTGAGAACATTCCCTGAGAGGACAGCAGTGAAAACAGGTCTCTTTGCATTTATTAGGCTGAAAGTGTTCTTGAAATTATGGGAAAGTAAAGATGAACATGGGCCATTAAATAATTTGATAATGTTTACATATCCTGCTGGCACTCTGGAGGGCCCTTGCGCCTGCCTGTTTCTGTGGTGTGGACGTCTTGCAGGTTGAGGCAGAACTGTGTGGTCTAACTCTTTTTGTCCCTGTCTGCTAGACTTGCTTGGCTTGATGCAGAAACTTCCAAAAGATTGAAGGAACTTGAAGAATTGAAAGCTGAGGAAGTGGACAAAGCACAAAAACAGAGGTAAATAGGTGTTTCTGAGGTAGAGAAAGATAAAGCAAGCCTGTTCTCCATCATCTAACTATTGTAACAATTAGTTGAATTTGTTTAAAGGTGCGGTCACACTTTTTATGTTTATTGGCTGTCTGCCTGCTTGAAAGATTTTGAAATCATGTAAGAAGCCTGCATTGGAGCCCAGGTAGGAGACCAGGGTCTCCCGTCTGGCTGCTTTGAGACCTGGCTGCTTGAAGGAGAGTTGCAGTGACTGTTTTGTACCATCATCTAGACTCTTTTGGCTTGATGCTGAAAGGGTTATTGAACTTGAGCTTTAGTGTCATCTGGGTGGATTGTTTGCTAAGGACCCTCATGCTGGTCTTTGGGTCGCTCCTTTTGGGGGGTGTGGGGAGGTCAGACTATTCAGACAAGAGTCTTCTGACTTTCCGCCTGGAGGGTAAGGATCTAGATGCTAGCACCCTAAGAGCTGAGTCGGGGAGGAGGGTTGTTAAGTCTTAGCCCTTGGCAGTCAGCATGCATATATCACCCCTTTTCTCGGTGGGGTACCTACAGCCTCAGCTGCGATTGGCATCCCTTAGTCTAGAGACCCTTCCAGAGTTTGAGTAACTAGACTTCTCACAGCGTTGGAGAGAGTCTCACTTCTCAAGCATCCTTTGATTCTTATCTTCCCCCTCCCAGCTCACCTTCAGGCATAGATGTACCTGGTACTCCCAGCTTTGTGCCGGTGTAAGTCAGGGGTGCGAGTGGTGTGGGTTTTCAGTTTTCCCCATTTCTGGCTAAGGATCCAGCTTTCTCCAGTCAGCTGAGTTGTTGCTGCCTTTGGCTTTCTGCTCTCTGGCACCACTTTTTCCTTGTCTTTGAGGGTTTATGTTTAACTCTGTACCGTGGAGTTTGGGGAGGGAACACAGTTTCATCTGTTTGGTCTTCTACCCTCTTTAGTTATTCAAAGGCAATCGTTATTTCTTTTAAAATGTACTGAGAGCCTAAGGTACTTCTTCAGGTGTTTTGATCTAGGACCAGCAGTGTTGCATCAACCTGGGAGCTTGTTGGAAATGCAGAATCTCAAGCCTCAGTCAGACCAACCGAATCGGATCTGCATTTTAACAAGATCCCTGGGGGGCTCGCTCGGATGGCATGAAAACCGGGGAAGCATTATGGCTTTATAATCAGTTGGTTTTTCCTTCACCTGCAGGGAGTGGTAAATAAATATTTGAAAAAGGATATTCTCTTGCTTTTGGTTTTAATTTTCTGTTTTATTTCTAAATAGTGTTTCTGCCACCCAGCTAGCAGACAAGGTAGAGAAGGAAGTCCTGGAGCGTTTGAAGCCTCTGCTGGTCAAGGCCCAGGTGATCTAGTTCATCTCATTTACTTGCCTTTCGGAAGTTGTAGGTTAAAAAGTTGCTGCCCCAGAGATTGCACTGACCCCCTCTGCAGGGCCGAGTGTCTGGCAGCTGGGCCCGTGGTGCTGAGCTGTGCTGCACCGTGTGGTCACACCGCTGTGAGGGCCCCTGGTGGACGCCCACAAACCACCACACATTGTTGAGGTGGGCTAGGGACATAGGCAAGGGGAAGAGAGAGAAGCCCCACTTTGTAGAGAGGTGAGACTTTAGTTTGGGGGATGAGTTCAGATGGCACTTTCCACTCTTAAATAGACCTACTGGTGCTGGTGTGTTTAATTAACTGCTCCACTTGAATCCTGTGCTCTTTCACTTTGAAATGATTGGCTCTGTTTTTCCAAAGGAGAGGGATGTTAGCCCAGCTTCTGTGCACAAACCAGGACTTTCTTGCAGAGGAGGTGGCATACAGCGTCACCAGCAAGTTGTGCCATCCTCTAAGCAGGAAGCTGAAGGTTATGGCCAGACCCTGTGGATGCACCTGTAAATAGGAACAGCCTGTTTGTGTGAACAGATGAGGCCACGGGAGAATATTATCCTCTTAAAGGGAACAAATGGCATTCTGCGTCCTTGAAAAGGTCATGAATTTCTGTAGCTATAGTTGAAGAAATGTTGAATTATAACAGAGTCCATGGAAATATCAGGAATATAGAACTGAGAGGGCTCCTCCGCACCAAATCGTCCAGCCTCCTCGGTGTGGAACAGAGAGGTGGAGTAATTGCATAAAAACACACAGCTACTCCGACAACGTTTACAAAGTTGAAAGAGGAAAGGGGGCAGAAAGCCAAGATGAACACATGGCATTTATTTTCATGAAGACAGAGTGCTTTTAATCACTGCAAAAAGCCTAATGTAGCTAAAGCTGATGAACGGTTCCTCACGGAAGTTATTCTGTTACAGAATTTATTTGTATTAATATGGGTTGAAATTTGTATAATTCATGAACATGCTTGTCTGTTTTAACAGAGAGTCAATTCTTCTCTGGAAGCGGATACTCATTTGAAGGATCGGCCATCAGCAAGTACAGCGACAGCCCAGCCTGCAGAAGAGGTGTGTGCGGTATTATTACGCGGTGACGTGGGCAGCTGTAAGGAAAATGATGCACGTGTTGCTCTGCAAACCCTAGATTGTCCTACTCAGGACATGCAAGTTCTTTTTCATATTTGGCATGTTAATTCTTACAGTGTGTATGTAGCATTGTGAGTTAGATCTGCCTTGCAAACAGCTCACAGAAATCCCTAGAGCCACAGGTTTTTGTTAGCGGCTCCTTCCCCCTCCTTCTGATGACAGTGTGTGGATGCACGGCATGACCCTGAGTGTTGGTGGCCCTCGGCAGAAGGGTGGCTGTCCTCATTTCCTTTCATTCAGCCTAGTTTTGCTCATTACTGGCCTAATTTTCTTTATACTTAGGGCCTAATAGTTACTGCTAGGCCAGCGTGTTTTGAGTGCCCAATAATGACCAGTATTGGCCTAGCAGAGACAAAAGATAGCCCAAGGAAAAATGATAACACTTGAGGGAAAAAACAATGTACTTTGTGGTTGTCCAGCCTCTGGAGGACTTGTGGGGATAGAGTTCCTGCCTCCCTAGGGCTGTGAGTGGGAGGTGCTGGTTGCATCCACCGAGTCTTTGTGGAGCGTGGAAAGAAGTTACTGCTTTATGTGCTCAGAGCCAATGAGAAGGTTCCAGAGTTAGAGGGAAGTTGGAATGAAGCTCCACCAGTCCAGTGACCTTAGGAACAGGAAGGAAGGAAGTAGATTTTAAGAATGTATCTCCATTATAATTATTAATCAGTATTTTAGCTGCAGCATATTTTCATAATCTTTGTGATTATAAATTTATTGTACCAATATTTTGTGAAAGAATCTCATGTGAGGTGAGGCTTCTAAGACTGGAAACTGAAAGCCTTCATTCAGCTCTTACGACTCGAGTGTGCTGTGGCTTGGGATTTCGTGCAGCACAGCCACCAAATGGTATTTTTCTCTCCCAGCAAAATAACGAGGCTAACATCTAATCTAGGAGGGCAACTCCATATGGCATTTTATAAGAAAGAAAAATGAAGTGATTATAAGGGCTGCCTGTGAGGTGAGCATGGCAACAAACTCATAACTATCAACAACTGAACCTAGAAAACAAAAAGAACAAACTAAGCAAACAGCTAGAACTGGAACAGAACCACAGAAGTGGAGATCACATGGAGGGTTATCAGTGGGGAGGGAGAGGACAGGAATGGGGGAAAAAGTACAGGGAATAAGAAGCGTAATTGGTAGGTACCAAATAGACAGGGGGAGGCTAAGAGTAGTATAGGAAATGGAGAAGCCAAAGAACTTATATGTGCGACCTGTGGTCATGAACTAAGGCGAAGCTGGGGGGTAATACTGATGGGAGGGGGATACAGGGCAGAGGGAGGAAAGGGGGAGGAAAAAAATGGGACAACTGTAATAGCATAATCAATAAAATTCACTTAAAAAAAGAATAATCAGCCCTCTATATAAGATTTATACTGTAGGCATTAAATGGTCTTTAATACAGTTTACTGAAAAAGAAAAGTAACCCTATCAGCACTTACCACTCTGGGCTGCTGGTAACCATCAGGACTGTTGCGGACAGTTTCTTAGGTGGCACCATCAAGAGCCGGTGTTTATAAATAACTGAGCAAAGATAAACAAAAAACCTCTTTCAAGTTGGCATGATGAAGTAAAAAGAATTCTTTTGCTGTATTAACTTTAAAAAAGGCTGGGGAATGTGGACACAAAATCTCAGAAGTCTTATTTCTGAAATGGAGAAGATATTTGCTGCACTTTACAAGTAAAATACAACTTTCAGTAGATTTACTCACGGACAAGACGATCTCTGATACCAAAACGAAGCTCCTGAAAGGGCACCAGTGTAGCGTATTCGTCTGTGCTGCTGCTGTTGCCATTAACTGAACTTGCATGTGAACTATATATTTTCCCAAAATGTATGGGCTTTTTTAAACTTTAAGGTTGTGTGTGCACATGGCTACAAATCAAACAATTCAAAGTTAAACCTCCCCACAAAGGGGTGCCATGTGCTGGTTCTGTACCCAGCTGCTTTCTTATTTTGGCGACCTTTCCATGTCAGTACGCTAGACCTTGTCTTTTTTGACAGCCAATAAAGATATGAAGAAACAACCAATCTTAACTAAAGTTAAAGAAATAAAAATTAGTTGAATAACAAATACAAAAAAACTTAGAGACAACTATACCTGTAATATGGGTCTAGGTAATTGATATTCATGTATTTGTATGTGTAAAATGGAATGTCAAGAATACCATGTGCCATTTCTTCTGTGAACTGTTACAAGTTTTTAAAAATAGGCTGTGGCAGTGGCCATTCATTGAGTGTCTTACTCGTGTCCACCACTGTGCTGTGTCCCGATACGCAGGTGCTGGTACAGCCCTTACATGTCTGACGTACAAGATTGTTGTTTCCATATTGCAGATGAGGGGATTGAGGCCCAGAGAGGTTGAAGTAAACTTGCCCACCATTGCAGGCATATCAGTGAGTAGAACCAGGATTTAGTCCCAGGAAAGTCTCATTCCAAAGCCTAATAGTATCATTTCCCCAGCAGACGTTTTTTGCAAAGCCTCTTTCAGAGCAGATTATAGACATACAAGATAGACTCATGTATTAGGATCATATATAGACATATATTAGACTAAAAAAGTACAACTCATGTAAAAATGCTTTGCAAATCATAAAGTGCTTTATGAATGTCAAGACTATAAGCTCAAGAAAGGCTGGTCAAGCTTTCCCGCTTGTAGGTAGAAAGTCTCAAGCAAAGAAAAGAACCATGAGCTGTGTGATGTCATGAACCAAAAGAGAATAGATACATCCTCTGGCATGTGTGACGTGTAAGACATTGGATATTCTTCCGAGTACGGCACAAGGAAGATTCTTGCTTTACCAACTGGCAAAACAGGTAATGGTAATTTACACAGACAATAATAGTGTTACCTGGTTTAATGCTACTGTTTAAATGGCTGTGGTAAAAAGTGTACTGATGTTCCTGATTCTGGTATTTACTCACTTAAGGAGAGGGTTAATGTAGCATAAACACCGTACCGGTTGGATCACATGTGGTTGGCTCGTGATCAGCATTTCTCTTTAAGTCCCTCTGTTGTCTTGGTATGACCTCTGCGTCCCCCTCCCTCGTTTCGCAGGCTAGTGCTGTTGACGGTGCACCCAGCAGCAGTTGTCAGCTGGATGGCATGCTGGAAGATACCACTCGTGAGCTCTGGGCTGGGGCTCGTTCTAAGATCTTGGAGCCTGACTCCTTAGCTACCTTGGATGACAGCACATGCCTGGAGACCATGATGCTCCGAATGGAGGAAATGGAAGTAAGGTCTGGGGCTGTGGGCTCTCATGTCCGCTGGGGGCTGGCCCCTGCTAAGTGTGGGTCCTCCTCGAGTTTCTGTAGCTTAGGACTTCAGGATCATACCACTGGTTTTATGAGGGTGAAACCCCCACAAAAACTTCCAAGAAGTTTTTATCCAGAGAATAAAAAATTATCTTCTGGATAATTCCCAGAGGAATTATCCTCTGGGTCCCTTATAGTACAGTCTTCCCCCGCCAGGTGAGTGTTCTAGGAACCCCTCTGTATCAGTGTACCAGCTGGCGTTGTTGTGAGGGGCAGCCTTCAGCTTCCGTGAATTTTTCTGAAGTCTCTTTGAATGTGTTTGCCCATTTCATGGTGGGTGATTTATGCGTGTACCCGCCCACACTGTGCTGAGTGTCCAGCGGTTTTTGACCAAAAACGGCATGCCTGCTGTGCGCCACACTCCTATTCACCCAAACCCTGAGCAACGTGTTTGTTTCCCCTGGATGAAAAAAGTTCTCCGAGGGAAATGTGGTACCGTTGTGGAAGAGGTGAAACAAAAACTGCAGAAGCACTAAAAAGGCATCAGAATTGATGAGTTTAAAAGCTGTTCTGAGCTATGGAAAAAGCATCTCGATAGGTGCATGGCATCAAATAGAGAGTGCTTTTTTAAAGGTGACTAAAGTTTAAACATGTAAGATAAGTACACAATTTTTAATAAATAAATTCCGGGGTTTTTTTGAGGTCCCTCCTTGTAAATCCTAGCTCAACTGCCAGCCAAGTGTAAGGCCTCAATAAAGTGTCTTACCCTCTCCAATAGGCAGGGTGTGTTTAAAGGTACAGTGAGGCATGAAGTCTCATTGTGCCTCTAGCAGCTGACTGCCTGGCACATAGCTCAGGAAGTGATCATTGTCATTTTCCCCTGATGTCATTGATATGTGATTCAAAAAAAACACCAGGACCCTGGGCCTCTCCAACCCTGAGCGTGTACGTGCTGTGCATTTGCCTCTTCCACCTGCTAGCACGTGATCCCGACACCACAGATAAGTTTACCTTAATCTCCATGGTACTCCTTTAGAGTGCTTTTGTCGGAACTTTCAATCTCAGACATCACCCAACACAACTTGAGGGTTGTTCATAGCGGGAAGTTGAGACACAGTAAGGAAGTAAGTGATGTGGCTAAGGTCACAAAGAGACTCCCCCCAGAGCGAGGGTGTGCATCCATCCAGGTCCCCCAGCAGCCGTCCGCTGTTTTCTTCAGAACTGCACCGTGGTGAAATCTCATTTTAGCTTTGCTGTTAAACAGAAACATTATGGTAAAGATGATTTTTTTTTTGTTGCTTTTTGAAAATTTAAAGATAAGTAATTTATCCTAGACTTGTAACCAATTTCCTAGTCTTGGGGGAAACTGTCTAGACCGAAAGTGTCCAATATGGTAGTCTGCAGCTAAATGTGGCTATTTAAATGTAAATTAATTAATATTAAGCACACTATTCTTGTTTTTAAGTGGCCGAAGTGGTCACTCATTTGTGGTTACTATATTGGACATATTTCCATCATCATAGCAAGTTCTGGGCTAGATTAGATTAATTAGATTAATTGCTTCATTTTATTTTAGACCTCACTTCATAAACCACTTCCTGGCCTGGCAGATGCTCATTTCTGGCAATGTGTCAGTATCAAATATATCTGCTGAACTGTGACATTCTTACTAGCTCTGGTTTGTAATGAAACTAACTTATTCTCGTAAACTTTTTTTTTTTAAAAGAAATACCAGGACACAGTTCGCCAAAGATATAATAAAATTGTATATACTGATCCTCATCTGTGGATGCAGGAAGAAAAAATTGGTGAGTGTTCCCTTCACTTTTTCCCCCAGCATTATATCCTGAAAATTTTCTAACATACAGAAAAGTTGGACGAATTCTACAGTGAACACCCGTATATCCACCTTATAGATTCTGCAGTGAACGTGTTGCTGCATTTCCTTTCTTCATCCTCTCTCCACCTGTTAGTTGGTCTTATTTTTGCATACATTTCAGGGTGAATTGCGGACATCAGTGCATGTCACCCTGAACGTTGCAACATATGTATCCGCAACTAGAGTTTATTATCTGTGGCTCTTTTTCTTTTGAGGTAAAATTTACATATAATAAAATTAACTGTCATTTCATGGGTTTTGATAAATGGATAATGGCGCTTTTTTCCCCCACTGTAGTTTTGCCTGTCCTAGAATCTTCTATAAATGGAATCATACCTGCATATATTCTTTGTCTAAGACTTCCTCCATTCAGCATGATGGTTTATAGATTTATCTTTGTTACTTGTTTCCTGTTGCTAAGTTTGTAACCAGTTAAAGCACAGATTCAGTGATTTATAAAACACATTTACTCTCTTACACGTCTGGAGGCCAGAAGTCAGAATCAGGACTTAAATGACTAAAATCAAGGTGTCAGCATCTTCTAAGGCTGCCTGCATTCCTTGGCTCAGGGCCGCACTGCTCCAGGCCCTGCTCCTGTTGTCACATTGCCTTCTCTTCTGTGGGCGAATCCTCCTAGGACTACCTGTTATAAGGACACTGGTTACATTTAGGGTGGACCCTGATAATCTAGAATACTCTCCCCATCTCAAGATTCTTAATTTAAAGTCCCTCTTGTCGTAGAGGAAAACATTCACAGGTTCCGGTGATTAGAATGCAGACACCCTGCAAAGCCAGTATTCAGCCTCCCACGCTTACATCAGTGCTACATTCCTTTTCATTGCTGAGTAGTATTCCTTTGTATGCATGTGCCACATCTAGTTTGTCCATTTGCTCGTGGATCTACATGTGGTTGTTTCTAGTTTTGAGTTATTAGAACTAAATCTGCTGTGAATATATTCACATATAGTCTGTAGGGACATATGCTTTTATTTTTCTTAGATAAACACCAAAGAATAGACTTGCCAGGTCATGGCATGGGTGTGTGCCAAACCTTTCCCCAAAGCGGCTGCACCATTTTACACTCCCATCTACAGTGAGTTTCTGTTGCTTGATGTCCTAACACTCGATGTTGTCAGCCTTTAGTTGTAACCATGCTGGTGGGCATGTAGTGATATCTCATCGTGGTTTGAATTTAATTTTCCATGATCAGTAGTGAGGCTTAGAATATTTTCAAGTGATTATTAGCCATTTATGTATCTTCCCTTGTGAAGTGTTCGAATCTTTTGTACATTTTTCTCATGAGTTATCTATCTATCTTTCTATTTATTTATTTATTATAATCCACTTGTAGAGTGGGATATTTATTATAAACTTGCTCAGTAAAAGAATAAGAGTCCAACAGTTCATCAATAGAAGTCTGCAAAACATGCAAGAAACTTAACCATTCAGGCGTGTACTGAACCCTGAGCCCGCCCAACACCAGAGAAATACGCAGGATTTTGAAACACACAGGAAACAATTTTTTAAAAACTGGCCATAAACTAGGTTGATCATTTAGCATTTAACTGAGTTATAAAAAAATCTACCCTAAAATGCCTTTTTAATCCAACTAGGAGTTTGCTTCATTAGTAAGTCTAAAAATACAGACCGTTGCAGTCATGGACACCCGCAAACATGCCTATGGGGAATGAACAGTCCTGCATTTTGAGGGTGTGTTACTAGGACTAGGACCTTCATGCTGATGATCCCGAAGTCGCTGGTGCAAACTCAGGGAGTGTCGTCCAGTTTGCAGAGAGTGACGGAGCGAGAGCAGAGGGAGCCGGACCACTGTCCAGGGTCCACACCAGGACTTCTGTCCTCCTGGCCAGGGCATTCCACGGTCCCACCCTCAGTGAGAAGAGAAACTGGGAAGTGCATCTAAACAGATTAAACGGTGCTACCTGGAAAAGTGAACCTGTGGAACCTTAGGAAAGAAGCCTAAAAGAATGGGTGTGGCTGGGCAGTGGGCATCAGCCAGACACATGAGGCCAAAATGAAAGTCGGAACATGCATCCCTGTCGGCGTCATGAAGACCACACACTTGGACCACAGAGCAGTCAAATCCTGACCAGTAACAACAGCAGGGAAGGAAAGTGACAAAAATGGTGTTACCGATAGAGCCCATTAACCCATATCTAGGTTACACGTGGTTCCAGCAGGGCTTTGTGTTGGTGAGACCATGTGTACGTAAGAGAATTGTGACAGAGCTTCTACCTCCCTGTATCAAAATCCATGTGGCAGAGCTGAAGGGGCACACAGAGGGACATTTGTCATCTTGCAGGATTTTATTAGAACGGAAAAAGTGGAAAATAGTGAATTTGGGTTCCAACTGAAGGATGAGGCAGGCCTGGCAGCAGTTGTGGCTTCGGCAGTGTGGTTTCCTGCTGTGCACTCATTTGAGCCCCAGGAGTGGTGAGCTGGAACTGAAGGCCTTCTTACATCTGTTAGAGTGTCTCAGGCGGGATCTCATGTTTAGCTTAAGATACAAGTGTTTAGCCCTGGCAGGTGTAGCTCAGTGGATTGAGCGCCAGCCTGCGAACCCAAGGGTTGCCAGTTCAATTCTTAGTTGGGACACATGCCCGGGTTGTGGGCCCAGGTCCCCAGCCAGCAGCCACATATTGATGTTTCTCTACTTCTCTTTCTTCCCTCCCTTCCACCCTCTCTAAAAATAAGTTAATAAAATCTTTAAAAGGAGGGAAAAGGATACAAGTATTTAAAGAGGTTTTCCCCACGTTCCTTACTCTACAGGGTTTCTCTGCAGTGTTGGTTCTTATAGGGACTCTTGTGTGAGACAACACTGAAGGCTTTCCATTGTCCTTAGATTCATGAGCTTTCTCTCTAGTGTAAGAATAAATGTCCACCAGAGAGGAATGAAGGTTCAGAGCTTTCTGATGGTCTTACCTTCACAGGCCTTCTTTCCAGTTTTCCCATTTCCGCTTGAGGTAAGAGTTCAAGGAAGACTTCCCTGTACATCAGCCTGTTGAGCTCACCCTGCCAGTATGGCCTCTTCTTGCATTCGGTGTTTGGAGAAAAAGAAAGCTTTCTTCACATTCCTTTCATTCTGAGGGCCTCTCTCAACTGTGCTTCTTTAGATGGCTTTTAAGTCCTGGGTTATTAGGGTATCCTCTTGCATTCCTGCCACTTACAGGGCCTCTCTGCAGCGTGAGTCCCTGTGTGTGCGGCATGTTTTGAGGGCTTACAGGAGGCTTTCCCACACTGCTTACGTTTATGGACTGCAATGTGCCGTAGTAAGTCTTTATTAAGGTGAAAGAATATTGAAAGGCTTTCCCAGCTTCTTGCACTCAGAGGGTTTCTTCCCTCCCCTGTGAATTCTCATGTGCTTCGTAAGGACCGAAGGAGCACAGGACCCCTGCAGTCCTCATGCTTACAGTTCTCTCCGCAGCCCTGGTGCTCCTGTGTGGCTCTCGGCATGTGTGGGCTGTGGGAATTCTGTGTGCGCTCTGGGTGCACATTCTTTGTCCCCAGGCTTTTTAAGTAACTTTGTCTTTTTAAGTAGCAGCTTTATTAAGATATAATTCACATACCATAAAATTCCCCCTTCTACACTGTACTGTGGCATGTGAATTTTTAGGATATTTATGGAGTTGTGCAAATGTCACTGCCATCTACTTGTAGAGCATTTTTATCACCTGAAAAGAAGCCCTGCCTCCATTTGGCAGTCAGTCACCCTGCCGCCACTGAGCTACTAAATGTCAGCACACACTGTTTTCCCGTCACCTAATTATCTTTATCAGATGTGTTTCATTATGGAAGACACTTAATTCTTTAAAGTCGAACTTCGAATTTTTCTCCTGTCATTTTTGCTTTCTTTGATCTAAGAAACCTTTGCCTACTCCCATTGAGATGAGTCTCTTGTTTTCTCCTAGGGACTTTTATGGTTTTCGCTTTTATGTGCAGGTCTGTGATTCATCTTGAGTAAAAGTTTGCCTATGTTTTGAAGTAGAGGTTATAGCTCATTTTTCCCCCTTAATGGATATCCATTTGGTCTCATACCATTTGTGGGAAGGGCTTTCACTTTTCTCTTCCACTTGTAAAAATTCGTACACACACATTTTGGCTGCAGTTGCTAGGCTACAGTCACAATTTTGGCTGGGAAGTGTTACTCAAATTCTCTTTGACTCAGGCTTATCGGCTATTCCCTTCCTCAATGGAAGGAGGTGAGTGAAGTGGGGTTAAACATTACCTCTGAAGAAATCTCAGTTCGAGGAGTGCTAAGGCATGTAAAGGAAATGTGGGTATAGGCAATTTGCAGCAGTGGCCTGTGTCACAGATACTTTTTTTAAAATCCGTGTGTGAGGTACTGTTTCAGAAAAAGTGTTCCCGTGTCCAATTTTCCCAGAAGAATGAGCCATCTAAACACAATACTGATCCTTTTGTGTTCTCTGTGACTTTCAAGCACTGTATTCGTCGTCTGTGGTGTTTACTCTTTCCCCCAACCCTAATCCCACTCCCATCTTCATCCTCAAAAAACCAGCTGGAACCACTCCCCAGGGCCTGGCTCGCGTGATCCTGTGTGTTCGGTGCCTGCAGTGCTCTTCCTGGCTTTCCTGTCCTGGGACTTGGCCCCCTTCCTCGCCTGAGAACTCCCCTAGACTTCTGGCATGTCCTGTGTGTGCAGAGCTTGGCCTCAGATCCTTTGAGGCCAGAGAGTTTGTCATGTCCGCTTGTGTTTCCCACTGCACCTAGCAGGAGCCGGCATGGGCTGGGTGAATCAGTGCGCATTTCCGCATCGTTTGTATGGAAGCAGGGGAAGGGACATGTTGAAAGGCAGCTCGCTCCACTGATGGTTTGGCCACTGCCCACAAAGTACGGTTGCATCACACAAAAGACAGTCTTACCTAGGGGAGACTGTGTTCTCTTTTTTCAAGGGCAAGTTGAATGATTAGTCACTATCTGTGACTGTGCAGAAAGTCTCAGTATACATTGAAAAAATGCTGTTTAGAACACTAGGTACTAAAATGAATTTTTGGACACTTTAATTCCAGAGTCATGAAATCCTAGTAAGAATCCTGTGTTTCTGGTTGTTCAGATGGTATGTTCAATTGCCTCACAAAACCTCATTTAAAGTGATTTTTGAATCGTGCAGGGTCTAATGTCTCTTTCTGTGTATATCCTCTCTTTCTGTGAACAGTTGAAAATTGATTGTACTCAGCAATATTTTTACAAAAATTGACTTAGGCCGTATTTCTGACAGTAAGAAATCACCAGCATATAAATGAGTAAAGTTATTTGACTTAGAGATTCTCCTTGCCTAAGAGAAGGACAAATCTTCCCACACTTGAAGTGCACTTAAAATTATAAATAACCTGGAACTCAAAAGACCTGTCAAGTCTGCAAGACATAGTTAATAAGTTAATGTTTTGACTATCATCATGCAGATTCTCCAGCAATGCCCGTAGACAAATTAAATCAGCTAATTAAGTGTTCGTGTGTAAGTGGTTTTTTCCCTTCTCCCTAATCAAACCATTTAAAGGTTAAAAAACAGACCCAGCTGCTTACGACTCCTTGAATGGGTGGCTGGATCCTCCTAATGGAGCCCGCACAGCCTGGGGCTTCCCACAGGCTTCTTGAAGGAATCTTCCTCAGAGCTAGCATGGGCTTAAAAAGGAGTTCACTTCTTGAAAGTGACACCTCATTGGCTTGTGTCTTTGTAACTTTTAAATTCACCTTTTCATGTAAAACAAACTTTTTTCGTTGCGCTGCTGGCTAAACCCATCATGCTTAAGGGGTGTGCCTGCGACTTCCTCACCAGTGGTTGGCCGCGGGACAGCTCTGGTAGGTGCGTTGGCTTCTCTTCGTAGACAGTCATGTTGTGCTTCTCCTTTTCTAGACCAGAAACTCCCAGCAGTCAGTGACAGGCCCCTTTCTCCTCATCCGGTCAGGATCACCAAGACAGCCGCTGGCAGAGACTCAGACGTGAACATCGTGCTAGAAAGGCCCTGGAATGGCAAGTAAGGAGCAACAAGACTGATTTCACTGTAGTTGTTGCCTTTGATGCTGTTGAGTTTCATATTCTTTCAATTGGCACGAGACAGAGAGAAATTCTTTTGAGCAGGATCTTGCCAAGCGCCAAGATGGCTCAGTAAAGTAGCGTGTTTATAAGGTGGGTGGAGAGTATATAGCATCTTAAGGAGACTGGTTTTTATTGTTGAAAGCGTCACATGGGCACTTGTGATTATACTGATAATTACTGCAAGATTTGCATTCAGAATTCTTTCGTCTGTGGGACAGGAGCTCCTGCCGTGTGGAGGGTCAGTCCAGTGAGATGGGGAAACAGTGAGTGCTGATAGCCTGTGTTTCGTAAGCCTTCAGTTAGCAAACTGTCAGGGTGAATGGACCGTGTACCCTTGCTTACCAGGTGATTTTGAATGTTGTCATTTTTGTTGCTCTCAGTTCCCTGGATGAAAGTGTAGGAACAGAGGAGAAGCCGGAGAAAAGAGAGCCTCCCCTTGTCACCCTTTCAGAAGATTCCGAACCGAGAAAGGGTCGAGCGGCCCTCTTTGTCCCAGCTGGTATGCGGTGCCACATTGGTGACTACTGCAGCCGGTACGAGCGGTACCTCCGGATGGTCTGTCACGAGGCCGTGGACTCCTTCAATCCATGGCTGATTGCCGAAAGGTCAGTGAAATGTCATGTGCCTGTTTAGGAACAAGCGCCAAGAGTTCACAGAGGGAAGGCCTGGCCAGGGTTCTCGCACCGTGCTGTCGGGCCTTGGAGTTCCAGCGGTTGCTCTCAGCCTGGGGGCCAGGTTCCTCTGCGGACAGCCTTTCCTCAGATAGAGGAGTCTGTAAAACAGCCCGGGTGCTGTCACTCAGAGGGACATCCTGCGCCTCCCCTCCTCAGCAGAGACACGCTGTGCAAGTCAGGGAGGACGCCCTGTTGCTGCTAGTGAGGGCTGCGTCCATAAGAGGACACTGGATAGTGCAGGGTCAGGCGAGACTGTGACCGTGACGTTCCCACAGTCAGGATGAACTCGCACGCAGGAGCGGGCCTGTGGACTTTGCCACGTTTTCTTCAGCCCCACTCCTGCCGAGGGTCCCCTCCCCTGGGAAAGGCCATTTGTGCAGTTCTGAAACACAGTCCTGCTGCTACTACCTTTTGGACGAATCGGTAACCTTTTTATGTGAGTAGTTCATTGAGGCATGTGTGTAGCCCTGACTGGTGCGGCTCAGTTGGCTGGGGGAAGGGGGTCTCCACAAAGCAAAAACTCACCAGTTCGATTCCTAGTCAGGACACATGTCTGGGTGGTTGGGTAGGAGAGGAAACCAATCGATGCCTCTCTCCCTCCCTTCCCCTCTCTTTAAAAAAAAAAAAGGAAAGGTGTAAATTCTTCTTATATTGGGCCCAAGTTTAAATTCCTCATGGGTATCACTTTATTATAAACATGCAACTATTTTTTTCATCATTGAGCCAAATTGTATACTGTGATTCCATTTTTTTCTCAACTAAGTTTTAAACATATTCCAGGAGTTAATAATTGCCTTGTTTTATTTGCTTATTCTTTCATACAGTTACTAACTTTGCCCACACACTAGCCAGCACCTCTGTGCAGTTTTGCCTCTGTCTCTCACCCCCACCACTGCTCCTCCCCATGAGACCCGCTTTCCCCCCACGCCTGCCTGTCTGGGCTGCTTGCTGCTGCCACGAGGCTCCCCTCTGGGACTTCCTTCTCCACTGCCCTGGGTCTTAGATGGCCTCCCTCCCATGTCAGAGTCTTTGTTTTCTGCTGCCCTCACCTTCCTCTTTCTTGATTTACTCTCTAATTTTGATGGAGCATATCCTGCTTTGTGTATTGAAGGAAATTTTTCGAGATTTACGTATTGGAAAGTGTCTTTATTCTGTCTTCATATTTGATGGATGATTTGGCTGAGTTTAAAATTAAGGGTTTATTTTTTACAAAGAATATACACCTCCCTTCATTTGCGGGGGTGAAGAAGCGATCGGCACTCAGCTGCCAGGAGCAGGGGTGGGGACCTGTCCATCTCGCTGCTCTGCTCGTTCTGCAGATGTTCAACCCATGCCCGCATTTTCTACCCCAGGCCTCACCCCACCTTCATGATGGTCAGTGCTCTTGCATCCCAAGTTTCGTGAGACACATCAGCTTGCTTTCCTCGGCCTCTCCCTTGACAGGCTCTTAAGTCCCAGCTTCCTCTGGATCTCTCTGTGCTTCTGAAGCAGCTATGATTCTTCTGTGTGTACTTCACTTTCTGAAAGTCCTGGACATTTCTCATCTACCATTGTCTTATTTTTCTCCTTGTAGATGCATGTACTTATTGGTTTGTTTCCTTTTATTTTAGTGGAGTTCCGGGTGGGATTGGAGATAATCACTTATATTCAATCCTTCAGGCTTAACCTGAAGTCTTAAAACTTCCCTTTAATACACAGTACCCTTCAAAGAGATGCACCTTTACTCTGTGGCGGAGCAGTGTGGGTGAACATGACTTGCTTCTGTGTGCGAACACGCGGTCCTCAGGGTGCCCGCTTGCTTTCCCAGCCTGTCTGGGAGGTCAGGCTCACCGGTACACAGGGCGGCCAGGAACACGTCAGGGAAGGTTGAGTGTCTGTTCCCTGTGTGTTGTTACCACTTGATAAATAATACACTTTGTTTGTAGTTGTTTTGTTGATGGAAGGAAAGCTCTCGCGGCGTATAAAGAATAATAGGTTGAAGTATAGAGGTTAAAATATGCCTGGACTTTTACAAATGTTCTCTGCTCTGCTTTGGCCCTTGTGTGACAGTGCATCTGAATTTTCTAGCTGTTTTCAATCTCTCTTGTTTTTGTTTCTGATTGGAGTGTTACAGATGAGAGTTGTGTTGATCACATCTTGAAAAATTCTAAGACAGTTGACTTCACTTTGTAGCATTTTGTGTGAGGGAGAACTTACATGCTTTTTTCCTGTAATGCCTCCATTTCTCTTTACATCTTAAGAAAAGCACTGTTTCAGTGAGTGAAGGGAGAAAATGCTATAAACTGTATGTAAATAAAAGAATGGTTGTTAAAGGAAAGACTTAAGGTGATGCTTTTGATAGAAGCAAACTTAAGGACTCCTGGTTTGAAAAACACATCAGGAGACTTCTGGTTGAAAAAGACAGATTGAACATATATATTTATCTCTATCCCCTTTGTCTTTCCCCAACTATACATCACTAAAAGAATAAATAAAAGGCATGAACCTATAAATGACAGCAAACAAGAAATAGTAATAAAATTTTGGAAGCCATTAAACAAGCTAGACAAATAGCAAATGACTTAGCAGACCAGAGACAAGTGCCTGATGAGGGGGGAACCGAGAGGCAGGCTGCTTTATGCAGAACCTTGTAAAACTGAGGAGGAAGAAGCACCAGCTGCCTGGGAGGCATAGGTGCAGTTGTTAAGTCAGAATGCGGGGCTGGGTTGAAACGCTCCTTCTTGAACAGAGCAGATAGGTCAGATGACCGGGCATTTGGTGAAAGCCGTGGTTGGTGCAGAGCCTCTTACACAGGTAAAAAGATCTCAGAGGAAGCCAAGACAATGCAGGAAGAGAATAAAACATTAGAGACAAGTTAAAATTAATCTTCTCAGAGAAATAAGTGAAGTTATTACATCAGGAAGCAGCAACAGGAAATTGTAAAAATAAACTTTCAAAGAATAAGAGTTCTTAGAAATTAAAGTATGCCTGAAATAAATTCAATAGAAGGGTTTAAAGAAAAGGATCTCTCAGGAAGTAGAATTTATAAAAAAAACAAACAAGGATAGATAATACTGAAGAAAAGATTTTTAAAATCAGGATTATTCTAAGAGATCCAGTGTCTTAGCTCAGGCTGCCGTAACAAACACCCTAGGCTGAGCGGCTTAGATGACAAAACCCCCCTGCAGTTTGGAGGCTGGGAAGATCAGGGGCATGCTTCATGTTTTGCAGACAGCTGTTTTCTCTCTGTGTTCTCACATGTCAGAGACAGAGAGACCCTCTCTCTGTCTCTTCTAAGGGCACTGATCCCATTCCTGCCCTGATCACCTCCTGAAGGTTCCGCCCCCAGACACCATCGGCTTTGGGACTGGGCTTTAGGCCCACAGTTTCGGTTTATAGTGTCTGACATCTGAATAATAGGAGTTCTGGAATGTGAGAACAGGGGAAATGGAGGAATGGGGAATGAGCAGTTACCAAAGAAACACTGTAAGAAATTCTTCCAGAAGACTGTTGGTCTCTAGATTGGAAGAGTTCATCACTGTCCACTGCAAGTCAGTGAGTGAATAAATATACGAATAAGCAAACAACAGAACTCACCATGGCCCATCACTTTGGAAAGGAACTTCGGACATTCCCATGTGAGGAAAACGTGAAAAGTCCCAGAGAGCTACAACTGGGCGTGTGCCAGTCAGAGAGGAGAGCTGGGCATTGTTTTCAGTAGCAACACTGCTGGCCGATGTTAGAGCATATTGCCAAAATTTAACCTAGAATCCTGTGCCCAGCTAAATTATTAATTGAATGTAAGAGTAAAATAAAGACATCTTTAAGTGTGCAAAGTGTCCAAAAACCGAGTTCCCGTGCACTTCCTTGGTCAGCTGCGGGAGGACGCGGCCGCCAGCACATGGCCCATGCTGGCAGCGAGGGAGGTGCTGCAGCTCAGGAGGGGACTCCAACGCGGCTTTCAGGGAAAGGGCCAGAGCTGTTTCCAAGAGAAGAGCTTTCCTGTGAGCAGAGCGCAGCTAGTCCAGATTGGAGTAGGAGGACAGAGGGAGAGCTCCAGGAGGGACGGTTCCCAGGGAGGGAAGGCAGGGTGAGGAAGGTTAAAAGGGAGGATGAAAGCGAATACGTCACTTAATGTTTTTGACTGTATTAGGAGTTCTTTGGCATTTCATAGGATGATGATTTCATAATATAGAAGAATTAGTGATGGATACGGAAAGCAAAGCAAATGCAAAAACAAGGTAATCGCTTAATGACGCACATGGTAATTGGGACCACTTCTCCCACTGAGGATAACTCTTAATAGAAAAGCTAGATCAAAAATAAAACACACGCTGGAAGGCATCGGGCAGCTAACTAGGTAACAAAGAGTAACTGGGGCAGGATCCTGGAGAAGACAGTCCCCGGGAGGTTAGCCCCTCACCGGGCACTGGAGTGTCAGTCCTGTGGCATTTTCAGATTGGAGGACAGAGGTGGCAGCTCAGGCTGATCTTCCAGCTCAGGGGCCCGGGGATTGCCCTGGTGAACTTGCATCACTTTCGACCGAGGCCCTGCAGTAAGGGGGCCTGGGTGCCAGCAGCCCCCTCAGGGACTCCACTCAGCTCCAGGTTCTCCTAGCCCTCGGATTGGATGGAGGTGATTCTCAATTATTCCCCCCAAGCCCCAGGCAGATGCTAACATACATTTTCTCTGAGGGATGGAACATCATCTTAGGACCTAACTTATTTTTAGAATTTGTAAATGCAGTGTGTGGTATGCGGCATGCAGTAACCAGGCAGAGGGAGACAGGACAGTAGCGAGCGCAGACCCACAGCGGCCCCAGATGCCGGACCTGTCAGTCACAGACATTGGCATAACAAGGGCGTCAAGCCGTAGATCCAGGAAGCTGTAAAATTAGGCTGAAGCAAGAAAAATAAAAATGAATCTATATATAGGCATAGCGTAGTAATGTTGAAAAATCAAAAATAAAGAGGAAAAGATTTTAAAAATCAGCTGGAGGAAGAAAAAAGGAGGAACAAATGGTGGAAGGTGGAAGATCTGGCATATCTTTTAACGTTCTAAAAGAAAGGAACTCCGATCCGGAGTTCTAAGCCCAGTGAAATATATTCCAGGAAGAAGGAAGGTAAGAGAGACTCCGAACAAAAGTGAGAAAATTTATTTTCAGTAGACTTTTATGATAGGAAATATTAAAAGGATATTTTTTAGCCAGAGCAAACTCAGTCACAGATGAAGGTCAAAAAATGTTGGAAGGCATGAATTTTTAAAAGGTCAAGATGTAGGTAAATGAATATTGACTGGGTGAGACGATAAACTGATGTCTTCTGGGTGTGTGTGTACATTTAAATAGACAATAACAGTAGCCCGTAAGTCAGGGAGATGGTAAATAGAGTTAATAGTAGTCTAAGGTTTTCGCATTTTCTGGGAAAGTAGCAAGAATGTCAGTTAATGTTAGACTTTAAGTCGGGGATTCTCAGTATAATCTAGGGTGGCCTGCATAGAGAATAGTAAGAGTATCATATCCAAGTTAATGGTGAGAAAAGAATGTAATGAAAAATTACAGATCCAGCCCTGGCTGGTGTGGCTCATTGGGTTGAGTGCAGGCCTGCGAACCAAAGGATCACAGTTCAATTCCCAGTCAGGGCACATGCCTGGGTTGCAGGCCAATTCCCAGCAGGGGATGCACGAGAGGCAACCACACATTGATATTTCTCTCCCTCTCTCCTTCCCTTCCTCTCTAAAGGTAAAATAAATTTTAAAAAAAGAAAAGAAAGAAAGAAAAATTACACATCCAAAAGAGGGCAAGAGAGAAGAGAGAACAAATAGATGAATAGGAAATAATTAGGGATTTAGTAGCAGATGCTCAGGTACATCAGAATTACATGAAATGGAAGAGAACTAAACACACCAGTTGAAGGACAGAAATTGCCGGGAGAAGCCAACCGCGGGATGAGAACGGGAGGGAAAGGGCGGTGGCCTGCGCCCACTTTCTTTGGGCGCGTCAGCCTTGTGGAGCCGTGCGGGCGTCTCCCTCCAGCTCTGCAGTGAGGGGAGCCCCGGATTGCAATACAGACGGAACAGGAGCCTGGCTCTATGTCCAGTAAGTCACAGAATCGTGCTAAGGGCAGCAGGGACAGGTGATAAGTAGTCGAAGTAACTTTTGGACATGGTATTTTGACTCTGGGCCCTCTGGCTAACCACAAAAATGTCTTTAAACTCTTACCGGATTCTAGGGAGTAGGTTTCTTTCACACAGCGGCGTGGGAACGATTCTAAAACTACTTTGTCTACATTTTAGGATCGATCAAGTAAGTAAGTAGATAGTGAATAATGACAGCCAGCGTTCTGGGGGAAGGCTGGAACGAGGCATCCGTTGAATCGGGATGGAGGTATTATGAATTTATAGTTGTCGGCAGATAGAGACATGTCACATGGAACATGTGCAGCATGGGTCTGTCCGCATCCCCCCGACAGTGGCACCAGGGGCGTGAGCACACTGAGCGCCCAGATCTTTGTTTCTAAGTCCTGTTTTCCCTGAAGAGGTACCAGGGCTCCTCGGAGACATGGCTGATTCCGAGACCAGGGCTGGGAAAACGTGAGATGAGCCTGAAGCAGCACGCGGTGGTGCCAGGGAGGACGCGTTCAGGGAAGGATGGGGATGTGACGGGGGGACCCAGGAGCCAGCTGGAAGGGGCTCCTCCTGGTCAGTCTGGGACGTTTTAAGGGTCAAAATAAGTAATAATAGTAATGAATTACAAACTATTGTGTAAAGAAAGAATCGACAAGGCCAGGCCTCTGTGAGTGGATGAGTGAGTGGATGGGTACACGAATGATGAAGGGAAGGCTCCTGGTTCCGCTGGAGTGCCAGCTGTGAGACCGAGAAGAGCCTCAGTGTTTGACTAGGCCGCAGTGTGGGGATTGCCGGGGCGGGGCTGCGGGGGGCAGAGGGGGAAAGCAAGGGCAGCTGTACCAGCATAAACAATAAAATGTAATAAAAACATCCCCCCATGTTGGCAACCCTGTGATAATCGACTCAGGTAAGTTTGGTGAGAAACCAGACTTCGGCACAGTCATACAGCGCCTCCCCACAGTTGTGCCAAGTACGAGGGGAAACAGTAACTTCATACGGGAGAAACCTGGCAGACGTCGCTGTAGGCGCAGGACAGAAGTGCACCCTCCCCAGGAGTAAGATAAACAGAAGTGCCCGGGGACACAACATCCCTTCTGTGGCATCTGTTCCCGATGAGCGTAACCTCAGTCTGACCACAAGGAAATACCAGGCAAACCCCAGTTGAGAGACCTGCTGCAAAAAAGGCCTTTATTCTTTAAAAAGTCAGGCCCCGAAGGACAAAAGCTGAAGTACAGTTTCAGATCGAAGGACGCTAGGAGACATGACAACCCCACTCCACACGGGACCCTGGGCTGAGTCCTGGACTAGCAAACTGTTCTTAAAGGGACATTATTTGGGCAGTGGGCAAGCTGTGAAAAAGGTCTGTAGAAAAGATTAGATAATAGTATTGCATCATTGTTAATGCGGTGGTTTTTATAATTGTGGTTTGTAAGAGAACCTCCTTGTTTTTAGGAATTGCAAACTGAAGCATTTGAGGGACATCAATGCTGTCACACAGTTTGGGAAAAGAAGTTTTGCGTGCGAGCATGTGTGCATGTTTGTGTAAAGAGAGAACACAAATTTGGGGCCTCCTGCCCCCTGTCCCACAGAGAGGGCATGCGCCCATCTCTGCTGGGCAGTCAGGCAGTGTCAGTGGTGGCTCTGGGTGGGTCTGGGGTGCAGCTAGTTAGTTTCTGGTCACCTCTGGTCTCGGCCATCTCCCCCGGCGGGGGGCGGGGGGGTCCGTCATGGAGGTACTGCAGCCCATCCCCCTGTCCTAGCCGAACTTGGAATCTAAGTGACACTTACTAAACATCCAGGAAAGCAAGGCCCCTCACCTGATTGTTCTTCAGAGGTGCCTTGGCTGTTCTTGGCTTTTTGGATTTCCTGTGTTGAGATCTTAGAACTAACGTGGTGAGCTCCCCAGGCTCCCGCATTCGGCTCTCTGTGCCTTCAGCTGTGTGGTTTTCTTGCAGCTTTTCAGAAGAGCTGCTAGATGAAGCTCTGGGGTCCGTGACTGCTGAACTTCAGGACGTGTGTGAAGATTATGCAGAAGCTGTGTTCACCTCAGAATTCTTAGAGGCCGCTGCATAAGGGCTCCTGGCACGGGGGCCCTCGTGTCCCACTGGAGAAGTGACGGCACCACCCTTGGTTTTAGGCCTCAGCAAGTCTTTATCCTCAGCTATGCACCCAGGCCCAGAGGTGCTGCCTGCTGACGAGAAGGATGTGCCAGTGAGGTCATCCTCGCTGCACCTTCCCACTGTTACTGCGGTGGTTCAGTGGTTTGCATTGGGATGTGGTCTGTTTATTAGTACCCAGGAGACATGAATTGATTATGACAATATAATATTTTCTGGATGTATACTTTTCCTGTTGATGTATTACATTCACCCACTGGCTCAGTGTGGTGATGAGAATGTTTCCAAAAGTAATTGATAGGTATATTTCACACAGGGATTTGAGTTGCTCTTGGACCAATGGGTGGTGTCCATGCCAGCAAAAGTGCGGCTGCTGTCTGGTCCTGTCACCTGGCTCAGGTTTCCATCTGTGGCCACTCCCCAGCAGGACACCTGTGCCCACTGGGTTAGGGGCGGGGGTGAGCCCAAGGTTAGGTTAGAGGCCAGACCTCTGCTCTGCTGCAGCTCGTTAGGAAGAGAGCCGCCCGTTATCCGTGCACAACAGTAAACGCACGTTTCCCTGGCGTTCGCTTCGTAGGTGGTTTTTCACACTTCAGTCCCTCAGAGTCTCCTGTTGTTCCCGGTCGGCATATTCTGATACACAAAACTTTCTCTGAATTCGGAGTGGGCTGGCCTTGCCTCGTGCCTGGTCGAAGGTGCAGAGCTCACTCCACCCCCGGTGGGGGCAGACATTCCTGCGTTCCCAGAGCGCAGAGGGGCCTTGTGTGGGCGGAGAGGACAGACGTGGATGGTGTGAGGACCTCCGGGTCTCCAGAGAAAGGAAGAGACTGCGGAGCCACAGCAGCCTGGTCCTCGAACACCTTCTAAGTTACATTTTACCGAGAGAAAAAGCCTCTGTGTTTTCCAAAACTCTGAATCCAAAAAAAGGAATGTGTGAAAAAATAAGGCCTCTGCCTGGAGAAAGGTTCCCTCCATTCTTTTTTTTTTTTTGTCTTGCCTAAGGCGTGGAGAGAGAACAGGGAAGAGGGATGAGGTGGGTCTTCATTGTTCTGTGTGCAGCGTCATCTTCCGGGGTTTTTCTCTGAAGTCCACGTGTTCCAGGTGATAGTTTAAGCTGCTTGATCCCACTTATTTGTACAAAATTGATTTTTGTTTAATGTTAATGTTTTCTTGATTAATCTTTTAAATAACCTCAGAATTAAAAAGGCTTCAAGGGAAATGAAAGGTTTTTAATTTGAGGAATTACATGTGCACATTTGAATTGATAGCTTAAAGTTATTTGTGTGGCAGTTTTTACTGTGGTGATTTTTTAAATAAAACTCAATTATTTTAAAGTATGTGGGTGTCTGTTTGAAATAATTTACATCTTTTTCCATAGGCAAAATGAAAGGCAATACACAAAGGCCACTGAGAATACTTTTATATCTGATAGGAGCATAGTGGATTCTCTGCCACCCCTTACCCCCCAGAAAGAAAGAAATGATCACAAAAGCTAACACTTTGTGAGTACACGCCATGGGCCAGGTGCTGCTCTGAGGGCTTCCCATGTTTTATTTAACGTCCTGTGAGCTGGGTGCCATTACTCTCATTTTGCAGATGAATTAAATGAGGCACCAAAGAGACTGAAATAATGTGATCAAACAAGCCTGCTGCCAGTGATGCCACGGTCATGGGGTCACTCGTCCCCATAAAGGTAGTCGTCACGGTTCTGAGAGTTCCCACGAGTGCGCTCTCCTGCCCTTGTCCCCGTGCACCGGGCACTCTCGGTGGGAGCAGTCCCTTTCCCAAACACTTCATGTCCACTGGGGGGGTCAAGTCCAGACTCCTTTGCTTTGTTTCAGGCTCTTTCCCGTCTCTCCTGCTCCTCCCAGTGGATGGGCCTCCCCGTTTCTGATGCAGCGTGGGCGAGGCTGACACCTGCCTCTGTGTCAGGTTCTCCTTTGTAGCCCCAAAGGTGCAGGAAGTTGAATCCTTCAAATACAGTTACTGCTGTGTGTAGCTTGGCATGTCCCAGGCCTCCGGAGCATCAGTTCTTCGTGAGCAGAGCCTGTGTGTGCAGGTCGATCTCCAGTCCCCTTCCAGTCTCTCGTCACCTGTTCCTGTAGTATTTTCGGAAACGGGCGTGCATGAATGTAGCTGCCCCAATTTACAGAGATGATGAAATCAGTGTTTTTCACACTCCCCATTCTGACCTGTCCAGCTTCACAGCCCCAGTCCTGTGGGGGTTTTAACATGTTTACATGTTCGCCTCTAGTCTGTTTAGCTCCTCAAGGGCAGGGTCTCTGCCTACCTAATATGTAGCCGGTGCTTAGTAAATCCTTTTGAGTTAGAGACGAAACAAGGCACACTTTTTCTTGGGGTGCGTTTAGGATGGGTCCATCACAGCTCTGCGTGACATATATAAAAATCTGTGCTCACCTTCTGTGGCCCAATGTGGGACACCACTGATGAGGACCTGCAGACCCCGTCTCTGAGGTACTGACACAATGGAACTCAAGCTCAGCACCTCAGGACCTTGCCTCCCTCCTAAACAGAGGGGTGCGCCTGGGGCCCCATGCTGCTCCTGGCCCTGAGTGCCTTGGTCAGCACTCTGCAGCGTGGGTGCATGGACCATCGAGGCTTGGGGTGGCCTGGGACTTGAGAGAGAAGAAGACAGAGGTGAATGGGACCACAGAAATGACTCTTCCCAGGCCTGTGGTCCCTTCCCCCTCTGCCTGTCGGTGCTTCAGGCAGGCAGGCAGGTGTTGGGCTCAGAGGAGAGATGGTGATGGGAGCCTTCCTTTTCCCTCAGCTCCTTTCCATGCTCACAGTTCCTGCAGCCCTGAAGGTAAGGGGAGGTGAGTGCTTGGAGGAGCCAGGGGCTGCTGCACTGGGCGAGGCTGGGTCTGCAAGGCAGGCGTGTGACCTGGGTGAAGTTCCTGGGCTGGCGGGAAAGGAAGGGGCTCCACACAGAGTCAGAGTTCACAGTTGTCTCTGCAGCACAGTGTAAGCTTCCTCAGCTCAGGCATGTTTCTGAGATAAAGTCTTATTTTAGCAGCTTGAGAGAGTGATGAGAGTTCCTTGCAAACCTGTAAACCAGGGGTGTCTGCACCACATCGCCACGCTGACACCATCCCCTTTGGGCCAGCTGCTGTGAGAGCTCGTGGTTCTCTGGGCTCTTGAAAAACAGCAGAAAGGCAGTGAGTGGCCTGTCTGCCTTCTTACCAAACACCAGCCTTCCCGTTTGGCTCTGCTGGTTCAGGAGCAGAGCCCTGGGATCTGTTTTGACACGGGCGTGTTTACTTGGTGGCTGAGCTCAATAGCGTGGGCCAGGTCGGCGGGCTTCCTACCACTCTACAGTAGGGGCCCCAGGAACTCCCAGAGTGGGGACCTTGGGCCCACCCACCATTGGGCCCAAGTGGACTCAGTCACTGGTCATTGTGTGGGTCCCACCCTGACCCAGGGGGCACCGCACTGGTACCCCACTATCCCAGGCTGTAGGTTGTCCCGCGGTCAGACCTTCCGCTCACACCATGGCCGCAGTCCAGGTCCCTCTCCTGCCAGCCCGCCCAGGGCCCTGTTCCTGCAGCACTGGGCCCTGCTCGCTGGCACCAGTCTTCACAGGGCCTGAGGCATGGCTGCTCACCCGTGGCTGCATGGGGCCCCGGAACTGCAGCTACCTCCTCCGTGAACCCCTTTATCTGCTATTCTTCCTAGTGGTCACCCTCATCCATTTTTCTTGAACCAAGCCTGTGACCTCTCCCCATTTTTTGGCTGGCTTTCCACTTATGACCTGACTTTGCTGTGCCTGCAGCTGTCTGTTCATCCATTCCTGCCACCCTGTCTGCCCCAGGCCAGCACCCAGAGGGTGTGTCCTGTGGGTAGGCTCCGCCCCATCCTGCTGCCTTGAAATAAATAAGCACCTTGGCTTCCATCCTTCCCCAGGCCTGCACCCCCGCCCCCTGTGTGCCATGGGCCCCCCTTCCACTCCTCTGCACAGCCAGGAAAAGCCATTCCTCTCTCCTTGCTCCCACTGTCTCTTCCTCACCACTGCAGACCCCTGGGTCTCTCCCTCTGCCCATTCCTAAAACCTTAAAATTCTTTGTAGAAAACCTTAAAAACCCTAGTAGTTTCTGGAGCTGTTACCCCAAAAGCTGCCTACCTTGACCCCCACCCCCCATCTCAGCACCCTACCACACGCTTCGGCCCTTCACTGTCGTTGCAACCCCCACCCCTGCCCTGTTCTCTTCCTCTCTTGGGACCTCTTCTTGCCTAACTTTCCTCCCACCCTCCCCCAGCCCAGCTCCCTCACTGCCTGCCTCCTGGGGCCTAGTCAGCATCTCTACTCCTCCTGGCTCCCTACAGTCTCCCTGCCACTCATCTGTCCTCTATCTTCACTTGGTCTTGGTGAGGTTGGCCCAAAGCCCTCCTGCCCGTGGGCTGCAGAGCCCTGCAGAAGGTGGCTGTGCCTGTGCCGAGAAGTCACTGCACCTTGCTGCCACCCACTGGGGGGCCCTCGGGACCAGAGTCTGACTCTTCCAGGCTTAGCAACCCTCTTGGGAATGACAGAAGTCCAGGGAGACTTCTGGCTCTGAAATGCTGTGATCAAGAGCAGCTGGAGAATCGAGGTCCCGGGTGTGTGGGCTCTGCCATCTACCCCACAGCCCCAGGGTCCAGAGCTGGGGGTGAAGCTGGCTGCTGGCACCAGTGCAGCCATCATGCTTTGCAGCCCCTAGAGACCTTCTGGGAGAGAGTCCAACCACCAGGCTGGCCCCTTAACCCCAGTTGTTCAACACACTGTTTTTGGAGAGTTACCTGGAGACCGAAAGAAGTTAAGTAATGACACCACCCCATACCTCGTCAGCACGTCACAATTCAAAAAATGCCTGTCAATGTATTCCCTCTTAGATCATCATAACTGCTCTGCTTTGGTTACTAGCAGTAACTTGGGCTAATGAAGAACGTGAGCCACGAGTTAAAATTCTGTGTGACCTCCATGCCTCAGTTTCCTAACCTGTGAAAGGAGTAATACCAGCAGTGCCCATGCAGGGTTAATGTGAGGGCTAAGGGAAATAATCCACACGAACACCTAGACTACTACCTGGCACATAGTAAGTGCTCAATAAATGCTAACTATGAGGTTTATCACCGAGGACCTTGTCAGAAGGAACCTTGTGGCTTGTTCTCACAGCCTTAGTTCCCAAGTGCTGGTTCCTGTCTTCTTGTTGTGTTCTCTCCTGCTCATAATCCCGTCTCTCCTTGCCTTGCTTGCCCTTCAAACCGAGCACTTGGCAACCCATTTCCTAGCCATGCCATTTGGCTGCCCTGCCAACAAAACGCACCTGGCTGACCAGTGCAGCCGGCCTTCCCGGGTCTGCTTGGAAGAATGCACGGGGACAGTGCTCCTGCGAGCTCTCTCTAGGGCCACCAGGATTTTCCGAACTGGACCACATCCTATGGGGCAGGAAGACAAAGTATTAACAGCACCATTTTACAGGTGAAGAAATGGAGGCCTACAGAAATTAAGAGACTTGTTCGGGGTCATGGACACAGTGATGGAACCAGTCTCCATCTTTTGACTTCAAGCCTAACATCCTTTCCATCCCGTGACACAGTTTTGTCTCTTAGGTGGCCTAGAAAACCTTAGCAGATGTCAAGTGTGAGTCCAATCTGCATTTTTAAATATTGGCTATGGTCCTGCTCTATGCCAAGCACTGTGCTTCTCCCTGAGGTATACAAAGATGAGTAAGAGGCATTTTCCACCTTTCTAGCAGAGCCCAGCACAGCAGCCCAGTGGCCCAGAGCCAAGCTGCTGCCGCAGGTCCCATGTACCGCCCTCATCTGCCGCCCTTGTGTCCTGTTCTCCTGCCAGGGCCGGGCCCTGCCCGGAACCCAGCCCATAGAAGCACGTAATTGTTATCCACTACTTGAGCCCTGACTGAGTGCTTTAGTCACGTGATCTCATTTGATTCGTACGCTAACACTGAGATAGAGATCATTAACCCATGCTAAAGATGAAACTGAAGCCAGGTACGATGGAATCTCCCCCAGTTAGAAAGTGGTTGTCACCAGGTCCGACTACATATTTTGCTTCTCCCAGTGTACCGCGCAGCAGCTGCCCTGGGCCCAGCATCTGCCCTTCTGCGGCCCGGAACTTCCTCCTAGAGCCTGCCACGTAGGGTTGGGCTCACCTGTGTCCTCGCCTCCTGGGCCAGGGCCATGTGCTGAACTGGATGGACGTGCTTGTACCAGCCCTGGTTCAGGCGGTGCCGGGGCTTGCTGGGCCTGCCCGGCCCCGTTTTGCAGATGGCCTCTGCTCCATGCAGGCCAGCCTCAGTGGTAAAGCCAGTGTCCCTGGCCCTGCAGTCTGGTTTCCTCCTGTCTCCTATAGACGCTGTTCTCTGGCAGCCCCTCCCCACGTGGTGGCCCGCTGGGCCAGCAGCCCCTTCCTGACAGTTTGACATTCCACAGCCACAGCAGAGAGAAGTCCCTCACTCCCAGGAGGATCAGCCAGTGCCACTGGGTTGCCGTTCGTTGGTCTTATTGGCCCAATTCGGGCAACAAGCCTGGCCTGGATCTAATCCCTGTGCTCTGACTGGTCAGACCCGAGACGCATGCACACCCCTGATACACAGGTTGGATCAGTAGCATTCAACCTGACTGGACTGAACGCAGAAACTCAGGCCAGGTTACCTGAAACAGAGGGAGTGAATGCTGGACAGGCAAAACCTGCTGGTGTGCGCTGCACAAAGTAGCTTGTGTCCTTGAGACTGGGTAATAAGACATTTTAATTTGCACTAATATTCATTTAAGGTTCACTACATGCTATGAAAATGCAAAGACAGTTAAGTAATAGACCCTTCTAAGGCAGAATGAAAACAAAGGTGAAATAGAGCAAAAAGCAACCACATTTTTACTGAGTGAGGGTTGCAATTTTGGCAGTCTTCCTGGAGGAGGTGGGCATTTGAATTACACCTTGGAAGATAATTGAAACTCTGTTAATTGAAGAAGATGGGGAGGACCCTCCAGGCAGAAGGCACAGCACAGACAAGGCTAGAGGTCTTGAATGGGGAAGGGCATGTGTGTGAACATAAGGTGCTGGAGGGGTTTAGCCAAAGCTGAGACAACCCCCCATCATCTCAGTCCCCAGGCAGGTGAGAAGGAGAGCATGTGTGCCTGCCAGAGACTGAGTGCATCTGGGGCAGTGAGAGGGCTCTCTGCAGCTCATTGCCCCTCCCAACGCAGGACCTTTGTCCAGCTTCGAGAAGATGCCCTTGAATGGGAATAAGCTGATTTTTCCCTCACCACATCCACCCTCCCTTCCCTTGAAAGAATGATTTGCCCCAGATTGCCTTGCTCAGGCTTCCTAATCTTTATTCTGTTTCTAAATGGGGGAGTCTGTGGGGAGCCCCAGGTCCCTGCCAAGCGCTCCATCTGTAATCAATCCCGCCTCTGAAATCCAATCCGTCAAAAATCCCAGCCTCACGGTAAATGGTAAATGTGCTGAGCGGTCTGCAGGGACGAGCTTTTAGAGTGAATGAGAAGCAGCTTCGCTGCCCAAACTATTGAAATGAGAACAATGGGAATCAAAGGGAGGGGCTCACGGGAGGGACTCACAAGAGGGGCAGGTCCTGAGGCTGGAGCAGCTGCGTTGGGGCTGCGGCTCCCTGCCAGCACCTGGCCTGGGCAGCCCTCTCAGCCAGCCGTCTTGGTCCCCAGCCTGGCCCCCGTGCCTTTATTAGCTCTTGGTAATGGATTTTCTATCAGCTCAGTGTGACGGAGCAGTCTTGGCAATCTTCAAAGACCTGCAGAATCTTCTCTGGGCCTGCCAATGGGAACCCGGCAGCCTTCGTCAGCCGCGTAGGTGGCTCTCCAGCCAGCACTTACTTTAACGTCAAAAAGAAATCCCAGGCGTGTTTGAAAGAGCTGTGCAGCCCACTGAGCAGTGGGGTCTTCAGGAGGACAATCTGAGCTGGTCCCCGCGGCCAGGCCTGGCAGACCAGTCCCTCACTCCGTGCTGTGCCCGAGACCCATGTAGAGCACAGCTGCAGCCCTGTGACCGTTGGCATGTGTGACAGAAGGCCACCTGCCCGTGGGAGGGGACAGGGCGGCTGGCTTGGCTCTGCCAAAGCGTTTAATTAACTCGGATAATCGTTCACAGCTTTCGACACCAACAAGCCCCAGACTCCCCACGCTCACTCAGGAGGCCTGTTCCCCCGTCCACACACAGGGGTGGACTAAAATAGCAGTTCTTGCTATTTTGAAGGGTCAAGATCTCTTTAAAAATCTGAAAAAAGCTGTGGATCCTTTCCTCAGAACACACACTCACATGCACACACCCACATACACATGTGCACGATGCACAAGTATATGGACACACATAACACACACATCTGCACACACATGCACGAGCACACAGGCACACACTTGCAGCTCCACACCCCTCTGTGGGAGCCTCACAATTCCAAGGTGCAGCAGGCCTGGCGCCAGGGGCAGGAGCCCCGACCTGAAGGGCCCCTGCTGTGCTCCCTGAGGTTGCCCGTGCACACAGCAGTGTCCCTGCCACAAAGCACTGCCCAATCCCTTGCTCTGGGGACTAAGAGGAAGATTGTTACCCCCTTATCCACAGACAAGAATGACACAGGATATCCAGCAGAAACCAAAATGGGTCTAGACCCTAGGGCCTCTCCGACTCCACCACTGTTCCTTCTCCCTTTTCTTAGGCCTGGCACCCTTTTGTTGCATGAAAAAAATGTTATTTCCCTCACTCCAGGAATTTCTGATAGCTCACTGTGGGGAGGAGAGCAGAAATGTACTTCCCAAGTTGGGGCTCCTGTATCAGAGGCCGAGAAGGCTTTGGTTATATTTTATTTTCTATAGCTTAAAATATAATTTGAACTCTGAAAATTGCAATCATTCTTATTTTTCAAATATGAAATATCATAGTGTTGAAACATTGCAAACCGCACGGCCTGCGGCAGCCCCAGCTAAAAAGCCTCTTCAGGTAGTGTGGCTGTCAGTCTAGCCCCTTGCAGAAGTTGCCTGCGGTGGGTGCCCCAGGACCCTGATGCACAGAGGAGCACCCACCACAGACGCACTCAGAAGTGCCTTGTTCACACACCCCGAAACAGCAGACTGCAGCACTTTCCTGAAGGTTTCTGGAACCTTTACTTTGGCAGACACACAGGAGTGAGCTTTCAGGGCAGAGGGGTGGGGAGTTGCAGGATGTGTCAGATGACATAGCTCCCAGATCTAAGTAATTTGCATGACACAGCCAGTTGTGAAAATTGTCCAGCCCTCAGAAGTGTCTGAGATTCCCAGTGCCCTGAGAATGTCGCCCTGTGGGTGCAGGAGCCCACGTCCTACAGCACGATCCTCCAAGGCCCTTCGCTAGCTCCCGGAAGCTGGGGCATGCTCACGTGCCCCAGGCGTGGCCCATCGGTCCTGGCTGAAATGAGTGGTGCGAAGAGGAGCTTCCCCTAGAATCCATTCTGTGGTGGCGGTGTCGGTGTCGTGGTGAAGAGAGGGGCCATCAGGCCAGGCATTCTGCTATAAGATAGCTGTTGCACTTTATGGTTCTTGGCCTTGAGCTGCCTCAGGTCTTGTCTGCTTTGCACATCTGTCCTTGCAGCCTCCTTGGAGTCTCTGAGTCCCCTGATCGCCTGCCAGTAAACTCCATTTTTGCTTAATAGAGCCCACGTCTCTGCTTGTTACAACAGGAGCATCCTTATTGCATGCACAGCATCCGAACCTTGTTTCATTTCTGCGAGCCGGCACCACCCACGGCCCCGCAACGCTCACTGCTTCTCAGGGCAGCGAGGGGGGCAGGCCAAGGAGAGAGTAGAAGAGACTCCTTGCCATGAGCCACCCTCCACGGGAGGGTGCAACGAGACAGCCCTAGCCAGGAGCCTGGAGATCCCCTTTCAGCATATTCTGTGTCACTAACATTCTATTTTTGATTCCAGGACCTGGGGCCCCACCTCCCTATCTATATAGTGAGGTGCTGGGTCCACTGAGCTGGAGCTGCATCTTGCCAAACCCAACAGATCCCGAGTCCATATACACTTCTAATTATTTAACTTCCTCATTGGCATAAGGAAGCACCCACCCACATGGAAGACACTCCCCAGGGACTCTGAACCTGAAAACAAGGAGTTGCCTGTGCCCCCTGCCCATCATCCTTTTTCTCACATTCTCAGCGCTGCTCCCGGTGTGCCCACCCCTCCCTTTCTCAGCCATTTCAGGACTGAAGGCAAGGCTTCCCAGGAATGCTGTCCTCAAATCCTTTGCTTTCCTGTCTTTGGAAATGGATTTACATAAAATAACCGGAGGGAATTTCTAGAGCCTCCTCTTTATTCACCTGCAGCCCTTCTGGGCCCGGATGTTTTCTTGACGGACTGCGAGCAGCCGGTAATTTAATTGGCCCCTGCCTGGTGAAATGTCTCCCACCGCGGCTCCCTGGGAGCCGCTCCGAGAGGGATGTTTCTCTCGTCATGAAAGGCTGCGATGCCTGGAGTCCCCAGAGTGTCCTTACGCTCAATGAATAATCTAGCATATCTTTAATAAGTGGAGTGAATTCACTTTAGAAACCCTTGTAAAATTCAGTCTTTTAGTTATTCTGACCAGAAGCATTCAAATCCAAATATGAACAGATAGCCAGAGCGGTGCAGGAGAGCTGCCTGGGGGTGGGGTGAGGTGGGGGGATGGGTTGGCAGTCCGGGAGGAGGGAGGCATTTATAGCCCCAGGGGGCCTCTCCTGGGATGAAAGCTGAAGCATTTGTGCCCTGGAGAATCCTGCTGACCCAGGACACCTCGCAGGGAGCTTGGGAACCTGAGGTTGGAGCCCAGCTGCAGAAGCTTTGGGCAACTTGTATGTCTCATGCAGACAAGGCAGCACAGAGTCAGGGCAGGTAGTGGATCATTCGAGGTCGCAACTGGGGATAGTGGTAGAGCCTCAGCTTTGAGTTTCCAGTGTCTTTTTTTTTTTTTTTTTTACTTATTTGTATAGAGTGGGGAGAAAGAGGTGAAGAAACATCAATGCGTGGTTGCCTCTCTCACACCCCCAACTGCAGACCTGGCCCACAACCCAGGCATGTGCCTTGACTGGGTCTGGACCAGCAACCCTTTGGTTCACAGGCTGGTGCTCAATCCACTGAGCCACACCAGCCAGGACTCCTGTGTCTTCTTTTTGTCTTATTTTTGTTGTCTTCTTCCCTCTGTTAGTTGAGGAGGGATCCTGTGCATCAGAACACTTGGGTTGGCATACTTGTTTCACCGCATATTGGCTACGTAACCTGTAGAAAGATACCTAGCCTCTCTGACCCTCAGTTACTTATCTGTAAAACCGGAATGGCCAGAACAATGCCTCCCTCCTTATGTTGCCGTGAGTATTAAACGAGGTAACATATGAAAAGCACTTTAAACACTTCTGGGCACATAGCAGATATCTATTACTGTCGCGAGTATTGTGTTGTTATTGCTATAGGAGAGACTAGAGCAGACACAGGAAGAGCTCCCTAGCTAGCTTCTCTTGTCAAGGTTTTAGCAAAGCTTGGAGTCAGGAGGATGGAATGAACAACCCTTCCTTAGGGGTTCCCTCCCCGCAGTGACTTGGTCTTGGCATTTATTCAGCAGCCGCCTGAGCCCAGAGCAGCGTGGGGTCCTCGCTGGGGAATCAAGACTAATACACTGTGCAGAGCTGAGCAGGAGGACGGGAAGCGGGACGGGGGTGGGGGGGTGCGGTTGTAGCCAAGTGGGCCGTGGGCTGCCGATGCTCATCCCTGCGGTTGCACAGGGGGCCTTTCCACGCTGACGCCAGGTCAGGCCTCCCTCCTCCTCTGCTCTCTGCTGCCCCCTGGGAAGGTCTGTGGTTGGTACCTCCGCACTCGGCACCGGGAGAAAGAATATGTGTACTACAAGCCGAGGTTCTGGATCAGAGAGGCAGCGGCCGCAGGGCTGACTCCGCGGGAAACTGCCAGGAGCCCCAGGAAAGGCGATGGAATGTTCTGAGCGGGCAGATTCCTGGCTGGAAGTCAGAACACTTGGGTTCTGAACTAGGGCAAAGTCACTGCCCTGCGTGGGTCTCAATCTCACCACAGTCACTCGGGGCATGGACAGAACGACCCTCTCAAGAGCAATTTGGCAATGCGGTATTTAGGGGAAGGCGCAGTTCTCACAGCTCTGGGGTCCAACGCGCAGAGTAAGCCCCAGCGAATCCCTCCCGCGGGAGTACAGGAAGCACCGGGATGTTTGTTGCAGCCGCGCTTGTAGCAGCGAGGAGCTGGGAAACCGAAGGGGCCATTAAGAGGGACTAGGAAGGAAAGATGAGGGGTTGCCACCTTACACGACTGCCCAGGTTTGTGGGAGAAGTCAGGGAGTGAGGAGTAGGACAGCAACACCTATGATGTGCATCTCTGGTGTAAACAAAATAGATGAGAAGATTTAGGTCTAGAACAGGGCTGTCAAACTCATTTTCACTGGGGCTGCATTAGCCTCGCGGTTGCCTTCAAAGGGCCGAATGTAATTTTAGGACTGTATAAATGTAACCACTCCTTAACAGTTAAGCAAGAGAGTGGTGCTGCCGCTGGATAGAAACAAGGTGCCGGGCAGATAAAACAAGGTGGGGGCCGGATTCAGCCTTCGGGCGTGTTTGCCACCCGTGCTCTAGAGGATCCTCAGGACCTTCCAGCTCTGCCATCCTGTGTTTCCCTGTACTCAGCCGGCATGGCCAGAGCTGGAAGCTCACTGGTGTCTAGAGTAAGGACCTTGCCTGAGCAGGAGACACCTGGGGAGAAGGCTGGCTATACCTGAGGCAAGGTGTGCAGGAGCTGTCACAGGTGTAGATTGTATATTAGGTGTAGATTAAGCCACTGTATATGACATGATCTGCTTACATAATCAGAACAGGATTTCCTGCCCTTGTCAATACGGTTGCATTTGTAATCAGGACCACAGGCGATTTTCCCTGCAGATCTGTTGCTTTTTTAGTGCCGTATCATCTACAACTGTTTGGTTTTCTGACTTCTGGCATCTGCCATAAATAAACATTGTTGTGTGGGGGGCCATGAAGGGGGGCCGGGGAGGCTGACTCTGAATGTGCTCCTTCCCAGCGCCTGGCACTGACCCGGTGTTACAGATGGCAGGGGCTACTTTTGCTGCGGAGTTTTAGATTTTCACCTAGTTTCTAACTTGTATTTATTTGGTCTAAGTATAACTTGAAGACAACAGAGCTTGCTTGGGGCCAATCTCAATAGTCCTGACATCAAACAAACACAAAACACAGCTCCTACAGCAGAAGCTGAAGCTGGAGGAGGAGGTAAGTCGTTGCAGCCGGCCGTGGGCAGCGGAGGGCCAGTGGCCCGCTCTCCGTTCACGGCATGAACCACTGCACAGCCTCCCTCTTTGACCAGCTCCTTCTGCACGGTTCCTCCCCTTAGGGCAGCTGCTCTGTCACTCTGCCTCCACCCAGCCACCCCTCAGCCTTTCCAGACCCTCCCTCCCAAATCCCTCTGGTAAGACAGAGAAGCCAGCAAAACAGCAACTAATGACATGAAATCCAGGTGTGGGGCTCAGTGCACCTCAGCACTCAAGCAAAAATCTGATGAGACCCGTTTAACAGGTTCTGCAAAGTGTCCTAAATAGCTTCTGAAAACACTGAAGATACATGCAAGTGAGCGTTGCCTGGATTCCACAGTCCGCCCTGGCAGCACAGAGGGTAAAGGCAGTCTGCGTCCAGCACAGCGAGCGGTTTGGTTGGCTGCGCGGGGAGGGGGGCGGGGTGTCTGACTTGGTGGGATCCTTACACATGGGGGCCTGGGGATCCCCTTAGGGATCATTCGTTGATCTTAAGGGAGCCTCCCTGCCTCTGCAGTAGACCACGAATGAGCGCCCCCTTTATTGCACCTGCTGTGAGCAGAGTGAGGCCATGGTTGTCCATGTAACTGCCGGGAAGGGGCTCTTGCCAGATGGGATGAGGACGGGCAGGGTCCTAACCCTTCTTGGGGTTGAAAGTGGGGCACAGGCTAGATTAGCCACAGACGGCAGCCAGGAGGAGAAGAAACGCAGCGCCCAGGGAACGGCCCAGTGTCCCGGCTGGTGGGCAGAACTGGGGGCAGCCTGGGGCAGGAAGGCAGCCGTGAGAACACACCAGCCACTCTCAGAGCTATTCTGGAAGGCTCCAAAGAAGAGCATCTGTTTCTGGGGCTGCTCTTGTGATTGGAGGTGGACCCCTGGCCGTGTACAACAAGCAAGGGACTTTAAAGTGTGGGAACTGGTGAGGGGGGCACCGAGAAAGCTGGAGAGCCAGGCCAGGGACACTGCAGGGAGGGAGGGCACCTCCAGTGGCTCAGGGGAGGGGTGACAATGTGACACGGGTGGAGGCTGTGGGACTTCTCTCTCACGGCATCTTTTGCTGAAGTGCTTGAGTTGGTTGGCCCAAGTCCTGCCCAGGCCCCCTTCCATCAGCACTGGATGGGACAAGTCCCTTGACTGGCCAATTGTCCTGCTCCTGACTCCCATGCTGTTCAGAGAGTCACTACCAGAGAGCTGGGCAGCAGCCATGCAGGGCCCAGCAGGCAGGGCGATTCCTAACCCTGCCAGTCCTAATGTGTCCAAAGAAAGTGCACGCAGCCTGGCATGCTCGGCTTTCCATGGGGCCATGTTGGCTCCTGCGGACGGTCACTTCCCTTTCCAGATGCTTGGGTACCACCTGTCCAGGATCGATATCCCGGCCTCAGCTCTGTTTGTTGCACTGAGGAGTCAGTCATCCCAGCCAGCACCTGCTACCAGCCTGGAGCTCTCCCATCTGCCCACATCTGTGCGCACACCCTCCCAGATAATAGGCAACACTGGCCTCTGCACATTCCCCCCCCCCCCCCAGGTTCTCTGGGCTGTAATGCTTGGCTGGGCCTGGGAGCAGCTGGCCACCTGGAGGCAGAGACAAGAACAGACTGTGGTCAGAGGAAAGGGCCTGGGCCGCCGGTCCCAAAGAAAGCGTTTTGTCTGGAACCCTGACACTGTCACTTTCGTCACAGAGCTGGGAGGCCCAAGAAACACCTGCTGGCTCCTGCTTCTCTCTCCTGCAGGCAGCCGAGGTCAGCATCTCTAAAGTGCTAGTTATTCTTTTCTTCAATTAAGGGCGATTCTACTGACACAGGAAGTTAACTCCCGCCGGTGAATCTAATGGCCTTGAGTCCTGACGTGTTTGCTCTGTCTGAAGGCAGGGCTGGACTTCCTTGGCAGCTGGTGACAGAAGCACATTCAGGAGCTGTCTTTTGGGAGGGGCAGGGCCCCACATTCTCTGTCAGACTCTAGATCCACGCAAGGTGACTGCATTTCAAACCAGGCTGGGGTGGTGGTGGTGAGCGGAGGGGAAGCCGTGGTGGAGGCTGGAAGTCTGCTATTGGGTGGCAAGTCTGTCTGGCCCACTGTCTTCCCATCTGAGAAATGAGGGTGTGCAAGGGGTCTGGTTAGATGGGAACTCTGCAATTCCCACCGTCTCCCCTGGATGGCCCCCGACCCTCTTCCAAGGGTTTGTGGTGACTGGATTGAGTGGCGGGGAGGGGTCTCCCTGCCCCGCTCAGGGTTCATCTTCCCTGAGCAGGATGTGTTTGCCTGTGTCTGTAGGTGTGAATACATGTGTGTGCACGCACACACTACACACACAGAGGTGCCAAGAAATAGCAGGGCCCAGGCCAGCCTGTGGCCACTGTTGCTGCCATGAACCACAGCCCAGGGAGGTGCCCAGACCCAGGCCTGTCCCCTGTGAAATAGTATATTGCTCCTCCGTGGCCACTCACACACACAGACCCAGTGGCCAAACCTGGGCGTATTCCAGGTGGTCCGGCCTCTGAGCCCCACCTGCAGGGAAGGGTGAGGGTGGGACTCAAACTCTGACCCTGCACGTCCACAAGCGCCAGACTTTCTTGGCCTCCACTTCCTTATGTGTAAACTGGGGGTGATACAATAGACCACAAGAGTACCTGAGGGTTGAATGACAGGACGTGTGTATAGCCCTGAGCACCTTGCCTGTCCAACAGCCATGCATTGCTATTCCCAGCTCCACCTCACCCCGTCCTGGGAAAGGCTGCAGGGACCCATTCCCTCCCTTCTCCCAGCTAAGGCCAAGGGTGCACACTGGAGAACAGCTCTGGTTTCACAACCCCAGACCCCCTGAGATTCCGTCTGCTGGAGTCAGCACTGCCGTCCAGAGCTCTTGGGGCTGAAGGGTTTCCCGGCATGTGGGACTTCCAGTGTTTAAACCAGCACGGTCTCCGGCACACCAGGATGGTTAATGAAGCCACACTAGGGATTTGGGACATGGCCCTCGGGAGCCTCGGATTTGTTGGGTGAGGCATAAGAAGGACTCACAGGTAGGTCATTAAAGAGTCAGAATTCAGCTCAAATGAGGGGAAACATTCTCAGAGTCAGCACCATCCGAAGATGGAAGAACTCTTGCTTGTGTTGCTGAGCTCCTTGTCCTTGGATGTAACCAGCCAAGAGCTGAAGGGCCACTTGGTGGGAATTCTGTGGGTGGTGGACTCAGAGCCCTGGAGGGGGTGCCGGACTAAATGCCCATTGAGGCTCCTTTTTGCCCAGTTTCCTCAGAGGGGCAGATGGGACCCTGGAATCAGGACCGTGGCTGGCCCCAGGATGAGATGATCTGACGGGCCTTTGCGTGGGAATGTTGAGGTGGGACAGGGTGGCTGGGATCACTGGCTGCAGATTGTAACTGGGCGTTACCCCTTACCAATTCTTCAGAAGGAAGCAGAGGGCACCTCCTCTGGGGAGGGCTTGGTGAAAAGTTATTTTAGGAGTAGCTATCCTCTCCCCCTTTTCTGGCTTGGGGTGTGTTGGGAGCTGCCAAAGGCTGGTCAGATATCTGTAGGGCTCCCAGACCTGGTGTGGCCCTGACTAGGGAGAGGACTGCTCTCCCCTGGGGCTTCTACCTGGCTACTGGCCATGCACCACCGAACAACCTGCCATCTGTTGCCCCCTGCTGGGGCTGGACTGTGGGTCCCTGGCTGCAGAAGCCACAACCCAAGTCCCTGCAGCCTCCCCCAGGACTGTTCACCAAAACATCAGCATCCCAGGTTTGGGAGGTGGAGGGGTACTGCTCACAGCTAGGCTCCTGGCCTCCCCAAACTCTGCTCCCGGCTGGAGTCCCAGGGGGATTTGCATACGTTGTACATGTTCCTTTAGAGTTAAGGGCATAGACATCTCTTCCCCTCTGAGCCTAGGTCAGCCCCTAGAAATAACTCAGAGTTCTGGGGGAGGGCCTGATGAAGGGGTCCATCTCTTTTCTCTCATCTCTGGAGCCACCTCCTTCTTGGCTTCGTGGGAACCTCCCTGTGTCCCTTCTTCCTTCCCCTCTCCTCATCTCTGCCGGCTCAGTTACTCTCCCGGTGCCAGGCTCTGTGTTTCTCGTCTCTGAATTTTTACCTCCGAATTTCTCTCCCGCTGGTGGTTCAGCCCCAGCAGGGTATCTCTAGCGCTGTGTCTCTACACCCCTGACTCCCAGTCCCCGTCCCCATCTCAGTCTGGACCGCAGTATCTCGTGTCTCTGCGTGGTCTCGCTCGTCTCTGCATCCGGCCGGGTCTCGGTCGCTGTCGCGCCCGCGCGCTGCGGTGGCCGCGCGGGCTGGAACGGGCTGGAGCGGCGGCTGCGGCCCGGGCGGGGTGCGGGCCCGCGGGGGCGGGTTGGGCGCCTTCCTCTGCCAGTCCCTCCCCGGCGGCGGGGGGGCCGGCGCGGCCGCCGCTCGGCGCCTTTAAGGGAGCGGGAGGGAGCGGTGAGGCGGCGGCTGCGGTGGCGGCTGGCGAGCGCGCGGGGTGGGGGCGCGGGGCGCGGCGCTCGGAGTCCACTCGGGCCGGAGGCGGCTCGGAACCGGGGCCGAGCCCGGGAGCCGCGAGGAGCCGGGCAGCTCAGCCGGAGCCCGCCGCCCGGGACATGGCCAAGGCGGGCCGTGCAGGTGAGGGCGGGCGGGCGCCGGGAGGGCAGGGCCGGTGGCTCGAGGGAGGGACCCGCACTGCTCCAGGAGGGGCTGCTGGCCCAGGTGAGCCCCTCGCGCAAGTGGGCGGAGGTTCCTGGAGGGCTGCAGTGGGCGGTGTTGAGGCCGGACCCCCCCCCCCCCGCCCCCGAGCGTGCAGAGAGGGTTCCGCGCACCCCGCGTCCTTTCTGTGCCCACAGTCACCTCGTGGGACACCGCGTCCCCCTCGCCGCGGCCTCGCTGGAAAGGGCTAGGGCTGTGGCGCCCCTGACCAATCAGGCTGTGGGAGCCCTCACCACCCTCTGGAGGCCCTGGGCAGACCCAGGTACGGGGACCGAAGGGGCTGTCCCGCGAATGCCACTGCATCCCACGCCCCCTAACCAGGACGCGCCTCCCTGTCCTGCCACTTGTTCTGTCCAGGACACAACAATCCACTGCCCCCAGGTCAGTGAGGCCACCGAGATTTCTTCTTGGCAAGGAGGGGTCCTCTACACCCCACCCGCTAGTGACCGTTCCGCCTCCTCCCCCGACCTGGACCCGGAGAGGCAGAGCCTCAGGTTCCGAGGTCTGAAGGTGCGACCTCTTCTGGGGCCCCTCAGACTCAGAAGGTGTAGCCTGCGGTGTGAGGAAGTGGGCGTTAGTCATCGCTCATTCATTCAGCCAGACGTTCATTCACCAACATCTGCTCTGTGCCAGGTCCTGAGCTGGGCACTGGGGATCAGGATGTGGACCAGACTCTGACCCATTTGCACACTGTGGGCCTGCTGGTGCCTTGGGGGGCGCAGGTGGAGGACAGCCTAAAGGGCTGATTATGCAGTGGGGACAGCAAGCCTGGTGTCAGCAGGGCTGGCTTGTGAGGCTGGCACGTGCAAATAAATCTGCCATGAACTTGTATCCAGCATGTGATGTTGGCAGGTGCCATGCCATCCCCTGGGACTAGGCATTGGCTTGGCACAAACTCCACCCACCACTCTACCCATAAGCGATGAAAGTGATGGAATGAGTGTGAATTCACATGTACACACACTGGGCGTGAATACCACTGGGCTGTGTGTGAATACGCTGCCACCTGACAAATGCTGCCCTGGACCCTGAACTGGGTTCAGATCCTCCTGTATAGGACCTGGGTATATGATTTAGGTGCCTAGGAATATATTTCCATTCTGTCCCTGAGGATCCTTTGGGGTGGGGCTGGTTGTGTGAGACACAGCAAGCACAGAATGGGTATCCAAACACCCCCTTTCTCACTTCCCTCCTTTCTCCCCTCCTGGGGGAGGCACAGTGACATGACACCATTGAGGCTGGAAAAGAATCTCTCTCTCCTTCCCTGACTGAGCTGGGTCCTTACTCACCTCCACTCCTCCCAAAGGACACAAGACAGGGTGTATGTCTGCCTGCTGCTCCCACTCTGTGTGGGCGTGTGTGTGTGCGTGTGTGCGCGCGCGTCCCCACCCGGGGCACGGATCGCCTTCCAGGGCACTGCCATGACAATAGCAGTGAACACTTACTGCTTGTACTGTGCACCAGGCAACGTGCACAAGGACCCTGGGAAATAGGAAATGTGACTCCCCCTTTAAAACATCTGGACACAGAGACTCAAAGAAATAGCTCCCTCAAGGTGGCCCAGAGGGTCAGGCAGAGCCCGCTCCGTTGAACTCTCCCAGTTCCAATGGTGGGATTTCTCCATCACTGCCCTGACAGGTCACCCCTCTCCTGGAATGGGGGTGCTGGCTCGTCCTTCTGCCTTGGCCTGTGGGTCCTTTGGTCCTAAGGGTGAGAGTCCGTGGGAATTTGTTGCAGTGACAGGTGAAAACACTGCTCTGCTTCGAGCAGCAAACAGTTTGTCTTTCATGCTGCAATTTCACGCTTGGCCCTTCCCCTCCGGGCAGCGTCGACTCCCCTCCTCTGTGGATGGAACTGGCCTGGCTCTTCTCTCCCACTCTCAGCTGCCACCCCAAGGAGCCCTAGGGACTGACCCCAGCAAATCGGATTACTCCTTTTCTCAGCTCTTCCAGGCCACTTTGCATCTTGCCAATGTCCTTCTTCTTTAGGCTCCTAAAGCCACTGAATTGAAACCAGCCTGCAGTGTGTATGGGGGTCACACCTCCCCACTGGCTGGGTCTCCACAGGGTAGATTGGTGAGCTTTGGAGCAGAGGGGGTCCTTGGAGATGGGAGCCCACATCTCTAGCTCTTTACAGCTAGAGAAACTGAGGCCCAAGGAGAGGATGTAACAGAGATGGGTGACCATTCAGGGCCATCTGCCTCACCCAGGCAGACGGATGGTCAGAAACGATCAGGCCTTCACCCTGGGGACAAAGGGGTGCTGAGGGTCAGGGGCGGAGACTCTGAGAGCCTGGCTTGTGAGTGAGGGGTCTGCTTCATGCTTTGTGAGGCGTTCCCTCTAAAAACTGTCAAGGGAACACCTGCTAAGGGAAGATAGAAGAATTTGGGCCCAGGGCCACCGTGGTGCATGATGCAGGGCCACCCCACTGCAGTCTAGTGGGTGGCAACCTCAGGCTTGTGCCCCAGCAGCCAGGAGCTGAAGGGAGGCAGCGGGAGCACTTGCGTGTTGCCCAGAGACCCCAGGTACAAGAGAACGTGTAATCAGGTCCCAGAAAGTGTTGGCTAAATTGTGTAGGGTGGGTCCTAAATGACTGCCACCACTGCCCATCTCTGGGGAGATTTCTGTCACACAAACCAGGGTCATTATGGGAAGGAGAGCCCTTGCTGTGGCCCCGAGGAAGTGCTTGGTGTGGCAGACAAAGGGGGAGACAAGGCCTTCCTCTGGGATGAAAGGCAGCCAGCTGTAGGGACCTGGGGGCTGGTGGGGAAGGATCCAGGAGGTCCATTGTGCAATGGTCACTTGCAAGGAGAGCTAGGCAAGAGCAGGCCTCGGTGTAGTACAGACACAGAGGAGGCCAGTGGTGGCTTGAAATGGAGAAGGCGGGATTTCTCTAGGAATTAGGCCTCAAAGACTAGCAGGGTTTAGACAGGAAGGTGGGGGAGGGCAGGCTTCCAGGTGGGGCTTGAACAAAGACTAGGGGGTTGGAACAGTCCCTTGGTCCGCACTGCTGCTGGCTAGGAATGAGGTGGGTGGGCAGGAGGTGCAGGGGTGCGGAAATCTGGCTGACATGGAGGCTTCCTAGAGGGGTGCACAGGGTTGAAAGGAACTTGGGAGAGCATTGCAGGTGGAAGCGACATGGTAAGGTTTGGGTGTTTCGACAGGTCCCTTTGACGACTTCTGGGAGGGTGGAGAGAAGATGCCTTGACAGGCTGGGAAAGGTTTGTCCCGGTTCCTGCCAGCCGCCGCCCTGCCTCTCCCTTCCTCTCCATGACCCTGGGCCCCGCCTCTACACCCAGCAGGCTGGCTGGGGTGTCTGCCAGCTGCAGGGCAGTGTAAGTGGGAGGCCCCCCAGCCAAGTAGGAATAGAAGGAGAGTCCAAGAGGGTCTTGGAACCTCTCAGGCTGGGGCAGAACCATCTGAAGAGGCTGGGCTGGGGCTCCCAGGCTGGGCCTTCCAGGCTGGAGGAACCAGTTTATTTGCTCCCAGGTGTTGGCCTCTGTTCTAAGGGGAGGAGCCAGCAGGCTGGAGTATATCAAACCCAGTAATTTGGGTCAATAAAATACTGATCCCACAGGGACAGAGCTGGAGGATGCTCCCAGATACCCATTTGCAAAGCCCTTGTCAGCAGGAGGCCACTGGAGTCTGGGGAAGGGAGGTACTTGCCCAAGGCCACAGAAGACGGTGGTGGCAGAGTTGAGCCCGAAACCTGCCTTTCCAGAGCCTCTTTGGACCTTGCTCAGCTGAGTCAGCTGCCGCCTCACCATCCCAAAGCCAGACCTCCTCCTGGGCCCCCCTGCTCCTTGGCTTCCAGAGCTCGGGACACTGGCCCCATCTCAGAGGAGGGGATGTTTGGAAGCGAAGGAAAGGGACCAGCATGGGGATTCTCAGCACTCTGGGTAGGTGCTGGGGGATTTGGGGCAGGACTCTTGAGAATCCCTCAGGCCCAGGGCATCAGGATTGCTTTGGGATGTATGTTGGGAACGCCACCATGTTCTGCCAGAAGGTTGCAAATTCACCTTCTCAGGCGCTCAGGGGAAAGGCTGGGGCCCAATCAGATGCCTAGGTGCCCACTCAAGGACTTCCTAAAACTCTGCCTCCAGGAAGCCTTCTGGACACCCCTGCAGTCTGAGACGTGCTAGAGCTCGGGCAGGGCTCTTGTTCCTCGGCCGAGTTACCTGTCACAGCAGACCTGGCAGGCCACAACAGACCCCGGCGTGGGACCCTGTACTGCCTCTTAGCCCCGACTGTGGTGCGGTTACATGAGTTAAAGACAGCGCAGGTCCCACAGAAGCCCCACCTCAAACATGTGACTCTGAGCCCAGAATCCTGTCCCCGCTGGAGGTCCTGTGACCTGGCTGATGTTTGGAAGTCCAGTGGTGGATGCAGAGAGCTAGACCACCCCCACCCCTCCGCTGCCTTGTCGGGGCATTGTCTGTGTTACATTGGCCAGGTGTGACGTTTTCTTGTATACTTTAGTATATTGTGATAGTCCATGGCTGAGAGAGGCTCGGAGGTCTTCCAATTCATCACACAGGGCGGGAGACTGAGGCCAGAAAGGCAAAGCCTTCTTCTCCGAGGTTGTGAACTACCAGAGACCAGTGAGACTCAGGACCGGGGACTTCCTGGTAGGACCCGGCCGCTCCTGGGCATTCTCTGGGATTCCAGGCTTGTGAGAGGGGGTGCCAGGTCAGGGATGAGCATCCTGAGAACAATGTGGCTCATTTTTTTTTTGTAGCAGTCCTCAACATGCTTCCCTGTCCAATGGATCGACGGCATCTCTTTGGGGGAGGGCCAGTGTTGTTCCATTCTATGGGTAAGAGAACCAAGGCCCAGGAAGGTGAAGGGTCTGGCCTGGAGTCACACATGAAGTGAGAGGCAGAGCTGGACTCAGCACTTGGGTCTCTTCTACTCCTGGAGGCAGCTTTTCTAAGAGTTAAATCATGTAACAAAGAAGCCTGGCTCTGTCACTGGTTGACCTGAAGCCGCTCCTCTGGGCCTCAGTTTGCTCATCTGTAGAAAGGGAAGGGAAGGGGGAGGGTGGGGGTCAGACTGAGCTTTAAGTCAGCTTCAGCTCTCACGCTGCTCCCCTTCCCTCCCTGCTGGCTTCACTGTGTCTTGCGGGATCTTACTTCCTCCCATCTCCTACCCACAAGGACCCTCCCAGAAGGCTGGCAGAGATGGGGGAACACTTGGGGTGCTGAGGACTGGGACACAGAGTGCACCTGCCTCCTAGGGGTCCCCAGCCCTAGACCATCACCAGATCTCCAGCCAGGAGCCATGTGGAAGGGGGCAATCAGAGCCCCCAGGGGAAGGGCTGGGGGGAGGAAGGGGCAGGAGAGAATGTGTAACAAATGACTTTGGAAATCAAGTGAGGTCTGAGCTCCCCATCCTTCCCTTGAACCTCTCTACACTCTTGCTTTTAAAATTCCTGTCTTCTAAGGAGAAAGAAAATGCTAAATTGCACCCCCTTTCACAAAGGAATGGGAGCCTTAGTGAGTCACTCCGGAGGTGAATGATACCTCCAGGGCCCCACGTCTGCCTGCAGGGCCTGCACAGCTGTGTAGCTTCCCGCCCCCATGGAGCTCACGTGTGGAGAGGAAGGTTGGGTGGAGGGCCCTCCTGACTGTCAATGGTTCATGGGTGGGAGAGCTGGTCCCTCATAGGGGGCCCCACCCTGCTTCCTCCAGGCTCTCTCCAGGGCTGCATTTGTGAGGTTCACTTGGGAATGGGGCCAGGGCTCAGGCTGGGGCCAGGCTGAGAGCCTGTGTGGCCAGCTCAGGGCTTGGTTCAAGACTGGGGGTAGCATGAAGGGGCTTGGGTTGTAGCCTGTCTGTGGGGTGAATTCAGGACACTGGGGGAAGGCTTTGTGGCTGTGGGGAGCGAGGTCAGTGTGTGCGGCCAGGGCTGACAGGGAGCAGGTGCCTTTGCATCTGAAAACCAGAGTTCTCGGGGGTCAAGCTATTCTTTCCAAGTGTCTCAGTGAGGCTCCTCTCCAGGGCTGGTGGTCAGGGGGGCTCGGAGCTGAGGCTCTGCCAGAGGAAGGTGCCTGGGGTGGGGGCGTTGGGAGCCTTTTCTTCTGTGAGGGTCAGCCTGTTTATTTGCAAGCATGGGGCAGGGGACGCAGTGGGGAGGTGTCTCTCCTCCCCAGACAACCTGTTATTCGGAGGGAAGGGACGAAGCCAACAGTTAGCTGGGGATGCCGAACAAGGGCTGACAGCAAAAATAGAAACGCGTCGGGCTCTGCCTGGGAGGGGCGCCGAGTTCTGGTGGATCAAGAGGCCTCTTCTGAGCCGTCTGCAGCTGATGCCGTGTTTGCTTGGCTCTCAGTGTTTGCGGAGCGCCTCACGCCCTGTGCTCCTGACCCCCGCTCCTGAAGAGAGACCTAGGTTCTCGGGATGCAAACCCGAGCTCTCAGGGGCTGCAGCTGCTCTGGGAGCCTGCCTTGGAGAGGTTTGGAGGGTCTGGGGCCTCCCATCACTCTCACACACCTCTGACCTTTTCTGGACTACTCCTGAAGGTTCGGATCACTGCCCTCCTAACCAGAACTCCCCTGGGCCTCCGCTAGCCTGTGTCTTCCTTCTCCTTTCCCCACCCCCACTTCCCGCCTCCTGCCTCCCTTGAGGCTGGTCCCAGCTGAGCAACCCTGGAATCATCCCTAGTGGTAAAAAAAAGCTATTTTCAGCTTTCCCATTGCTGCCCAGTGTGGGGGGAGGTGGTGGTGTTTACCCCTTGCTGCCTGTTCCTTTCCGTCACGTGCAGTCAGTGTGGTCTGAGGCAGTCAGGAGAGCATCGTGTAGCCCTGCCACTGGGGGGCCCACTGGCTGCTGATTCTCGGTGCTGGGGTTTGGCACAAATGGGGAGCCTGTGGGCAGAGGCAACCTGGGCCCCGTCTTTGTTTCATAGCGGCCTGGAGTGGCAGGTGGTAGAAGGGTCCACAGGGAGTCCTCTAAGACCTCACTGCAGGAGGGGCTGCTCTCCTGCTGCTTGCTTACTGGAAAGCTGGCCCAATCATTGAGGTAGGGGTTCTCTGGAAGCGTCCCCAGCATCCTCCATGGAATCTATGACCCCAACTGGGCCTTCCTGTTGGGTATGTGGGTCCCTAACCTCTGATCTGTACTTCCGACAGGGGGTCCCCTGAATGATCAGAAGGAGTGCCTTCCTGTGGATGCTGAGGTGCCCTCTGTCCCCTCTTTTGGGGCTCCCCCTGCTCCCAGCTGCCCCTCTGAGGAGCCTGCAGGTGGCAGAACCATCAGTGGCAGACGCAATGGGAGCTCCCTTTGGAGGGAGGAGAAAGTTTCTCCCTTATGGAGCAAGAGTCTGGAGGGATGAGGGGGACATCTGGGGCTTGGGAGAATTGTTCCAAGCAACTCAGAGCTGTTGGGAGCCAAGTTGGCAGAGCAAATGAAAGTACAATAGATAGCCAAAGCTATTAATCACTAATTAGTTCCTAAATCAGGGAATTAATGGGCATTTAAATGCCATATTTATGAGATAGCAGCAGGTCTTCAAAAAGCACATCTTTTCCAAAGCAACTGATTTGGCCAACTGTGTCCTGCTGGGAGACCAGGATTCT